>OMNO01067237.1:0-12885 GCA_900303215.1 Trachyrincus scabrus | reverse complement strand
ACCTTTTGGCTGGGACACCCTAGCCACTACAATATCCTGTACCGTTCAGTGTTTTCAAAATTGTTTGAATTCCACATCTAGAAAAAATGAGATACATGAGAAAATGATTGAGCTGTCTCTCTCTCTCTCTCTCTGTGTCTGTCTACATCTCTCTCTCTCTCTCTCTCTCTCTCTCTCCCTCTCTCTGTCTACATCTCTCTACCTCTCTCTCTAGGTTTATCTGTGATAACCTAGCATTGCCTGTACCGTGCCATTGGGAGAGAATAAACACAGATGAGCCCTATCAGGTAAGAAACCACTTTCTAGGCCAGTGCACAAATATTAGGCCTATGATGTGTAGTGGTATTGTTGTCACAGGAAAAAATGTCATCTAAACATGACAAGTCTGCATTAATAACATTTCAGAATGTTTAGTTGTTTTCTTTTACACTAACCTGTGTGTCTGTATGCTGTGACCGATGCTCTTGCAGCTCATCTCGCTGGGAAGAGACACGTACGAGTTCAAGGAAGTGGCCAGGCTATATGAAAAGACAATGGGACATCCCCTCAAGTCCATCCAGAGGGTGCAGAACCTCGACCTATGGGAGTTCTTCTGCAGGTGGATTTACCTTGTTGTTTTTTTTGTCACGTTTTATTGAGTGGACAATGTGAAAACAAATCAATACAAATAAGGTAATGTTGCTCGAATTTTTGTAACATGCAACAATCAACAGTGATATGGATTAGTACGAGGGTACGTGCATAAGATGGGTTGAGCTGGACTTTTGTGAAATCTGTTTTATTTTGTGTTTTCTGTAATTTGTAACGAAAATGAGGAAATCTAAATCTGAAATGAACTAATGATTTTCACTGGTTTTCCCCTTCACAATATGAATTGGACCGGAACTCCTGGATGATAGTGCGTGACTTCATGCTAGCGTAATCACTTTCACACCTATCAAAGCGTCCTTTATCGTCATATGCTATCCATGGATGTACGTTTCCACTGACCGGTTTATAACCCGTCGCTCACCTCCGACAGGAAGAAAACCCAGCTGCGGAAAGTGAAGCGGACGATGGAGATCGAGGAGCGCATGCTGTTCCACGGCACGGGCCACAGCAACGTGCCCGCCATATGCACATACAACTTTGACTGGCGGCTGACCGGCAGCCACGGAGACGTGTACGGCAAAGGTCAGGGTCGGACGATCTGATTGGATGGTGCCGAAGTGAAAGGCTTCAATGCCGTCCGATTGCCAATAGACCCTTTTCACAGGTGTCACTCATAACACTAATTATGGGTCTGCTCCTTTTATGTACCAGCGCACCGGTAGTAGACTGAACTAGTGAAGATAACACACAGTGACCGTTGCTGGTGCTTTGACACACTTAAATGAAACACCTGCCTCGATACCCGATGCTAATGTTGGGGGCTACACCTGTGTGCTGCCCTGCTATGACAGCTCCCTGGAAAGGGTCCATGGTTAATGTGTGTTGTCTTCACTAGTTCACTAGTTTAGTCGACTACCCTGTACCCCCTGGTACATACAAGGAGTGGACCATAGTTAGTGTTATGAGCGACACCTGTGTCTATTGCAGGCTTTATATGATGGGGAGGGGAAACATGAGGATCATATCATTGGTTGAAAAATGTAGCCGGTATATTGTCATTCCAGCGACAACCAAAAATTCAACTACAGAGGAAGTTGGACATAGAATATGTCAGATGTAGAATAAATAATGAAGCAAATTAGTTATTATTATTATTATGTTACTTTTGGTTTTTGAATAGTGGAAATGTTCCTTTATATGATGATAAGATGGTACAAAGTGAGCCAGTCAGTCACTAACCAAATCTGTAGCACCTGGACCTGGAGGTCTCCAATGGAGATGCAATATAATCAGTTATGACTTTTCTTTCGTCACATATACTGTGTATTTTTTGTTTAATTGTCGACGCTTCACGAAACCTCCTTTTCCATCCCCTCCCGACGCCGTGTTTCTCCCCCAGGGAGCTACTTCGCGCGGGACGCCAAATACTCGAGCAAGTTCTGCCTGACGACGGGCAAGCACAACACCACCCTGCAGAGGCACGGCCTGGCCCCGCCCATCTTCGCCAGCGAGCCCCCGTTCAAGACCATGTTCCTGGCGCGGGTGCTGGTGGGCGAGTACACGGCCGGGCATCCCATGTACTGCCGGCCCCCGTCCAAGGACACCAGCTTCACGCACTTCTACGACAGCTGCGTGGACGACATGGGCAACCCCAAGATCTACGTCATCTTCGACAGCAACCAGATCTACCCCGAGTACCTGATCGAGTTCTACTGACGGCTAAGCAACAAACAAAAGTGAACAAAATGAAAGAACCATATTTATTATCTTTTTGTTCTATTGTTATTATTTATCGTTTTCTTTTGAATCACCAGGCGTGCAATAGGACCACGGATCGATCCGGTTTTTGGGGGGGGTGTTAAGCGGTTTAGTGCGAGACCAGCGCTCCATGAGGACACGGGAAGAAAACAAACCTGAAGACACTAGCTGAGGAGTAGTCAGGGCGGTTTCTGTCCAGCACTTCACTGGGCTCATCTCAAGTGCCTTGAGGGAATACTTGGAAGACCAAGTCGTCAACACAGAGCTCGTTGTCTTGTATTTTATATACACTCCGCCATCGACTATTATGGGATGGTCTGCCTGTGAGGAAAAGAATCAGCCTATTTATTCACAGGCAGTCCTCACTTTTAATACGTCTTTATTTTTTAGTTGTTTTTTTTTGTCGCGTCGTCGTTGTTGTGTAATATAGTAGATAAGGAAACGGACCAAGACACACGCTTGTTGAAGCTGTTCTGCTGACGGAGTCCTCTGGAATCGTACCGGCGTAGTCCCGGCACTCGGCATTATCGCACCACTTCTTCTGTGGGAATTTGTGGGTAACTTTCAACTCGACACATTCGCCGCCAGCCACACGTTTCAAGGCGTCCATGCCAATGTGTTTGCCGTAGGCCCGGCTTGTAGCACGGCACTGCTACACCCGACTGTAAATGAATTGTTCCCTCTGTCCTAATTCCTAAAGCGTTTTGTTTCATGCATTGTGAGCCATGTTCTTTTATTGAAACACGTTCCATTGTTTTTCTCGCCTCAACGGATTAGGTAGCCTAGCGTGAATTAATGTCGCTGTTGTAAGCAACTTCGAAGTCTTACTAAGCCTTTTTGTGTCTGTACATTAGGTATGCATGTAAAGATTTGTATTCATGTATTATTATTGTTATTATTATTATTATTATTATTCAAAACAGCCACTACCTCTGCTCGTTTATTTAATTTTATTTTACATGTACGTTAAATGTTATTTTTTACCTTTCTGTGAAAGGACCTATCATTGTGTCACAGTGACATGCTTGTTCCTTGTTCACTCACCATGGGCACTTTGACAGGAATCTGTATGTACTTTATGAACATTGGAAATGTGACAAAGAATAAAAAAAGGATGAAATTCAACAACAACAAAAAAGTGTCTAAATTCAGAGTTTGCTCTTTTTGTTTACAACGCAAACAAAAAGAGCCATTGAAGAAATATGAAGAAATACAAACAAATCATTTACTAATGCACAGGGCCATACCCGCCACTAGAGGGGGCAATAGCACTTAACATAAAATGGTCACGGTAAAGTGATTGCTGCCGGGGTACATCAAAATAGTAGACCTACGTTTGGACAATTCCCTTTAGTTGGGAAGCTACCCGATCCTTGGACCCTGTCTTCCAACGCCTGGAGTAGTAATGGTAATATTAGGATATAGTAATATTTAGTTCTGAAACAACTCGTATAGCCTATTTGCATTTCTCTGTAAACCTTTTTTTGCATAGTCCTACTGTCTAATACACATTTGTACTAATCAATGTTTTTTTGCTTGTTTTTACAGAACATACCTTTTTCCATGTGCTAACGTGGTAACACTTTACTATAAGGGTACATTAATTAACCGTTAATTAACCATAAATTAGTTAATGCAGTAATAAGCATTAACTAACAGTTAACTAATGGTCTAGTAATCATTTACTAATGGTGTTCATGTTAACTAAGCTATTCATTTATACATGATTTAATATGGTTAGGTTTAGACTAACCCTAACCCCTATGCTAATGCTATATAATAATGCCTATTACTGCATTAACTAATGTTAATTAATGGTTAATTAATACCTTATTATAAAGTGTTACCACTAACGTTTTGCAAGCAAATTAATCAGCTTTTAGTTTGAAGCCTACATTTGAGTATTTCACTGCTTGAAGTGGGGCGCTAAGTCATCATATGCTGTCAACCTTTCAATGCAAACAACTGAGTGTAGCCTACCCACCACTGGTCAGATCTGTAGGCCTACGTGTTCCCCATATGCTTCAGGGCTGAGGCGAGGCGAGAGAGGAAATCTCAAGTCTGGAAAGACCCTGATGAACTTCCTTCCTGAGTTTATCTCTTCTCGTAGGCCCCAGGTGTGACAGACACACACACACACACACAGATGAGAGCATTGTGTGTGGGAACCGCTTTTATCTTACAGTAACGGTGGAAGTGCATGGATGAACGTGAAAAGAAAACATTTAACAGTAGTTAAAATAGATCAGTCAATGTCAATTCTCTTTTTTTTACTGGAAAGTGGAAATGCAATGTATGTATATCTAATACGAAATTGAAATAGTAATATGATATTGTTTTCTGGATTATATGAATGAATGAATCTGAACAGCTTCCCTTTTTACTTCTTTTAACTATATATTGTAACTTCTGTGGTGCTGCGGTCAACCACACAGACAGGAAGTAGCGCTCCAAGCATCAAAGCACTTCCTGGTTTCCTGTTTCAAGCTTGTATGCCAGGAAGTAGATATATAGTGCATATATTAGGGCTGCACTAACAATTATTTTCATGTCGATTAGTTCAACGATGATTATTTCCAATTAATCGATTATCAAAATTTGATGTGACTCATTTTCTGTCGATGGACTAATCGATTAATCGACTATTTGTTTCTAATATATATATATGGATGCCCACTGAGATCGGGCCAGTCTGACAGGCAAGGACAGGGATCTCGTGTTGTTTACCCTCTCTCTTTCTGGGTTCATCAGATAACCCCCAAATTTGCATAGAAGTGAACAGAAGACCCTGTCAGACAAGGTCAGGAGGTCACACACCTTTCCAGCACTCTTCATGGATGACCAACGTATGAAACCAGCTTTTGTTTGGATGAAGTCATTTTGACAAGAGACTGTGAGGGACGTACCATGTGCTTATCTTCCATCGTCTCTGATATCGCGACGAACGCGCATCGTACATCAA
Organism: Trachyrincus scabrus; assembly: GCA_900303215.1. Taxonomy (NCBI): domain Eukaryota; kingdom Metazoa; phylum Chordata; class Actinopteri; order Gadiformes; family Macrouridae; genus Trachyrincus; species Trachyrincus scabrus. The sequence goes on along the minus strand of OMNO01067237.1, from coordinate 7,574 downwards.
ACTCACAAGCGTAATAAAATGGGATTTTATACAATTATTTGAATTGTTAAATTTTCAAATCATTAAAATTCTAATAATTGTTTTAAATGCACGCGGCAGCGGATATGTTTATTAAATAGTGGAACATTTTATATGAAACAATGATAATAGTTGTGAGTTATGCTTCATAACACTATTGCCAAATAAATGTCTTGATAGGGGAACTGCTTCAATGTAATTTTAAAATATTAAAAATGATTTATATAATCTTTCCTGTCTGCATGATTATCTCAACATATCAAGTTGTTGGAAATACCAAATATATTTAGTCTCCTGAAACGGTTAAGATCTATGTGTGTGTGTGTGTGTGTGTGTGTGTGTGTGCGTGTGTGTGCTGAGTGTGTTTGGATTATGTTGTGCAATAGTATGACAGTGTTCTGTCTTGCTCCAAGTCCGAAGTCTAAATCACAGAAACTAGGAACATGTGTAAGATATAAATATTCTGACTGAGATGCAATTTCAACATGATTCAATGTCTCCAGTATTTGTGGACTTTTGGAATTAAAATATATGTATACATATAGTTTTTAGTTAACAAACAACACAGACAGGAAAGTGTCCTTAGAAATGCGAACTGAGACAACAAGAAGTAAAATACATGTTTTTATTCTGCAAAAAACATGTTTTTATTCTGCAAAAAACGAACACCATCTCATACAAAAGACAACACATTTCTTTAGGCTGTACATGTCTTGATGGGTAACCGTACACGGTTATCCTCAAAAACAGAGAATACTGGAACCATATTCAGACAGTACATCCTGGTGTCCCTGAGCGGAGATAGAAAGAAATATTTAAAAATAAAAGAGTAAGAGAAACAAGAGAAAGACATTCCCATGTATGTGAGTGAGAGAAAGAGAGAGAGAGAGAGGGAGAGAGAGAGAGAGAGAGAGAGAGAGAGAGCAAGACAGTGAACAGTGTTGTCATTTTCAATAAAAAAAACATCAATAAATTAAAACAATGAGTTTGACACATGGAATAAAATAAAACATCTTCATTTGACATCTTTAATACATACAAGGTCAAAAAAACTTCTCGTTTGGCACCAGAGGCTTTCTATTCAGCACACATTTTGGCACAGTCTAAGAGTTGTTTTTTTCCATTTACAGTTCCAACCAGTTCAAAGAATAACAGTAAAAACGATCACTTAGTGCTTATGCGATAGTTATGTCAGGTGATGTAAGGACTACAAATCCTTGGGTTGCTGGTTTGAATCCCACAGCGCGTCGAGGACCATAACACTGGGGCCGTGACCCAGAGTAAGAGTTCTACCGTAAGCCTGACTACCGAACCCTTAAGCGAGAACCGTTTTTTTATACAAGACAGTACTGCTTTATGCGTGTTGTGAAAAAATCGCGGTCTGCAACATCGACTCCGAAAAATTTGCGGAAAAGTCGGACCGTCTCCGTAGATGGTTTGATTTGGAAGAATGACGTCAACGGTCCAACTTCTCTGCACATGTTTAGTGGAAACGGAGTTGATGTTTGCAGACCGCAATTTTTTCTCAACACGCGTATGAAACCGTACTCTCATACGTATATTAGAAAATAATCGAACGTGACAGTACCCCTTTAAGAATGTGATGACTAGGTCATGGCTGCTGTCATTTGGCTACGCGGTTATGGCGTTTTACATCCAATCCGGGGGTTTAGCCGCTTCCAACCCCACGCTGTGCGGATCTGAGGACCTCAACACTAAGTGTGCCGGACAGCGGCATGTGAAACTCCTGGTCGCGACAGTATGTACATGCAACGGAAGAGATGCTTGTATGCTTTCATTTTGTTTTCATTGTTTTTCAAACAGTAAGAACAAAAAATGTTCAAAACTGAGGGTTGTTGTTGAGTTGTGGTTTAATCCTATTTTTTTCCATCAAACAAAAGAGACATTTTGACATTGCTGCCACATTCCTCTAAGCTAGTGGTAGCTGGATTTTTGCTTTCAATGGACTGTATGTCTCAATGAGACATTGTTATACAAGGCAGGACCACTCGTGACCTTCTGGTATCAATAAACCACCTACGAGTCTCTTTAGACTTCACCAGAACATAGCCGTGCAGTAGGCCACGTGCGTTCCTGTTACAACAGAGTCCGAAAAACGTTCCCACCCTACAACCTTTCACAGGAAAAAAGCATTCATCTTCAAAGCATTCATCGAGAGTTTCTTCCAAAAAAGTGAGCTTTTAAGTTGGCTTTTTTTCTACTTCATATCCACCATCTGGAACAGGGACCTCATTCAGGCAAAAACAATCCCTGGGAATCACTGCAACCTCACCGAAGAGGAAAACACCTTGGAGACTTGTTCATTTGAAGAGATCTCCCGTAGGGGTGCAGAGCGCGTCCTTAAGCGGTCAACACATGATGAGCGGTAGGGTTGGGCGTTGGCAATATCGCCAGCCAACAGATGGGAGTTCGGCGCTTTTAACTCATGAAACATGTTTAGAACAGGTTTAGAAATGAAGAAAGCCGCCGGCGTTTAGATTCTGTCGGTTTTAGAACGTCAAACGAAGCTGTCATCTGATTGGATCCGCTTTGAGAGGTCAACGCCAACCGGGGTCAAAGTTGAAATTGTCCAAACCTTGAGCGCAGCGTCGAGGCGGAGAATCCACGCGGTCCGCCGCGCCGCGGTAGCGCCAAACGCTAGGCCCGGGCTTCAACGCTCAACTCCATAGGAACTACATCGGCAACATTAGCAACACTGGCAACTGGCGGGCGGACGCTGGAGGCTCATGGCGTGTTGACCGCTTTAGTCCCGAGGCCCTGCCTCTCCATGATGTTCCACAGCTTGCGCAGGTTGGAGCGCGTGATGACGTCGTCAGGCTTGAGCTGTAGCGCCCGCAGGTACTTGGCCTCCGCTTCTGGAAGCTTCCCGTTCAGGTGAAGGATGGCGCCGAGGTTCATCAGCGCGGCCGGGTACTGTCGGAAAGAAAAAATACAAAATATGTTTCAGAATACGTTACGAAATACGTTAAAAAGGAGTTGAAGGTGCTCGTGTGATGTTTTCATATGGTGCGTATGATGGAAATCTAAAGCTGTGATAAGGGTGCAATCATCTCATGTTGAGATGATTCACGTTAAGTTGAAGAGGTGCTGGCTGCGTTTGTGACCTTGAAGCAAAGTCTTTTAAGATCTGAGGCTTTGAGCGCCATGTCGACCACACGGCCTTTGATATGTGAGATGCATCTCAGACATCTTGGCGGGTCTTTACTGTGTGTGCGTAAAGACGGCAGGGCCTAAATACATATTTTATAAATGACCTGTTATTAGGCCTCACAGTAGGCGTCGCGGTCATATTTCAAAAGTCTGGCCTTGGACGCCCTACACTTTCTCCTTCGTCTTGGCTCACGTCGCAGTAGCAGGTTGGCCCTGCCACGCAGTGAGTTAGGGTAACATTTTTTCCGTGAAGATATGGTTTGAAGAACTCCAGCCACACTCCCTCTCCACAGCACCACACGTCTCGCTTCACACTTCGGCCTTTCCCCTGGCATTTAAAGGAGTAATGCATTCAGGCTTCTTGTTCATTCAATGTTTGTCTCCGTCAAGCAGGAGAAGCCACAGCTAAAACCCAATATATCAAAAGGGCTTACCTTTCAGCTGCAAGTATAACCTGAACTTGAGTGTGTGACTGAGTGTGTGTTAGCATTTCTACCAACATACACACACACACACACACACTACTGTGACCAGTACCGTGTGTAGTAGGCATGTTTTTTTATGATATCAACTAGGAAAACCCATGTTTAAGGAGTCCCATTTAATCAAATGGTTCCTTTTGAAGTGGCAAAGTGAAACCACCTGGCCGTAACCAGAGTATCAGCCGGGGGAATCTGGCAACCCCGGGTCATAGAGCCATTCTTCACCTCCTTCTGCACATCCTTCCAGATGGGAGTCATTCACCCACTCATGGGAACCCGGGACGTCGTGACATAATATGATATTGTTTGTTTTTCAATATTCACTATTTCACTATTTTTTTTGTTTGTTGCATGTGCGCGAGAGCTCAATGCCTAAAAGAAATCGTACTTGGTGCACACGACTCAAATTTTTTAATTTGAAAACTTTTAAAATCTTTTTAAAACAATGAACCGAGACACTGAAAGCACGGTACAGCTGACGCTAGATTTAGCGCGTCGTGCCTTCAGCACAGAGCGGTTTTTCCCTCCAGGCAGAGTCCAGCCACGCTTCGCTGAACAAAGGACAGTTCTCACACTGTCGGTAAACAAATTGGTGACATTTGAGAAACCGGGTCCTGTTTATGTTATCATATCAACGTGTATACCCGTCCTGAGGAGCACCAGACAGCTATTCGGCGATTCCTGCCTCTTATGGCCGAGACGGTGATTTATTGCTCGTGTGTGCGTAATAGATACACGGCGAACGCCGAGTAAAGAGTTGACCTTTTGCTTGTCGGATATCCTCGCATGTGCGAATGGAAGTCGTTTTTATCATCATTTTACGTCAATTTGCCCGTGTTCAGCAGACGAGCTTACCCCCCTGCCCCGACCCGAACCTCCCCTGCCTTTCCCACCCTCCATAAAGCAGAAACATATGCTCTGCATGGACCAGAGGCACAGAGTTCTGTATGTATGATGTACCTGGCTTAGCCTTCCTCTATGGTCGGTATATTGGTGGTTAGTCGTAGCTTATGAGGAGCAACTAGGCTAACGGCCGGTCTGTTTGTGCTAGCATTAACTTGAAAGTAATGCATGTGTGATATTAATTTAGGATAGGAATTTGATTGCCAGAACCTATGCTCTGTCTGCATTTTGTATAGCTTTTGCTGTACAAAATTGTATCAGGCTCACAAGTTAGCCTGATACAAGCACAATGTCGGAATCAAAGTAATGGTTACGCTTTGTCTGGTCTTTTTAGTGCGGTTAGGGTTAGGGTTAAGGGTTAACCCTTTACCCTAACCCTAACTCTACACTAAAACTGTGTCACAGGTTGGAATTAACAAAAGGGCAACCATACATTTTAATTCCAATGCAATCATACATAACAATAGCGGTGCTTAGGGGTCAGAAATAAGCCTCTGGTTGAAGTGTTGAATGTTAAAAAATGTATTTTAGCACGACCAAGTTTAAAATCAATATTCCAACGGCGGGCGCATGCTGATCGTCATTCTGAGCATGTATTGCCAGTGCTGAATTTGTAATGTCGGGTCCTATTGGATTAGGGTGATATTTGAGGACCTCTTCTTCATGTGACAGACATGCTCGAGAAATGTCAAAGGCAATTGGGAGTTTGCGTTTGACAAATGGCAAGAGAAACGCTCAGCAAGTTTGAACAGTGAAATAGTTGGCCATTGTTTTTTTTCTCAATGAATAAGTAATGGCTATTACGTTCAACCTGACTAACCTCGTTTTATACAGGATGACAACTCTCGAAAAAGTTTCAGTCTTTTCAGCACTTTCACCGCTTCATCTGACAACTTAGAAAACAATACTGCACAATTGCAATGCGCCAATTACTGCACTGACTTTTCTGTCTTTTTTCATCAATGTTGTGTGTCGTGTTCAGTTCCTTAGTGCCTAGACCTCTTAAAGAAACGCGACGGCAATGAATTTGGTTCAGATTTCCCTGTGACCATACTAAATCCCAAGAACCAAAGCTCTCACAAAACGATATAATATTACTGTATTCCATCCATAGTACCAGACACCATGTGGTGCTACGGTACTAGCTAGCCTTGCCACAGTAGCATTGCAAGGCTAGCTACTCTCGTACCGCTCTCTGGACACAAAAAGGGTCACACGAGTGAAGGCGGGAAAACCAGCGTTGCCGGGCAGACGCCATGACGGACGACTGCGGGAAGCCTCATCTAGGCCTGGCTAAAAGCTCTGGAGGTCTCCCTGAAGTACATCCAGCAGCAGCTGAGGCCACGTGCCCGCCATCTTTGAAGTGACTGATTGATACTGGCCCAGTGAGTAACAGTCGGGGGGGGCCCCGATTCCTCCAACCACGTTTGACATTTGACATAATGGGGACTAGTGTACGAGGCTTTGTCTTCAATCAAGTTATGGGAAGACTTTCGACGGCCCTAGGAAGATGTCCTAGCGCTATTGTTTTGGAGTTTAAGTTAGTGAAGAAAGGTACCTGTACACTAATACATGGTTACACTTTCAGTTTCATACATGAAGTAGTCAGTTTTGGTTCTCCGAAATCAACATTGGTTTTTGTCTCGCAGAAGTGCAAGGTGTGTGTGTGTGTGTGTGTGTGTGTGTGTGTGTGTGTGTAATACTCACATCTGGTCTGAGGCTGGCTGCCAGCTCGTACTGCCTCTCTGCTGCCTCATTCAGACTGGCCTGCCTGGAGAGAGAGAGAGAGAGAGAGAGAGAGAGAGAGAGAGACAGATGAGGGAGAGTAATAGGCTGCTTAATAGCACCATCCATTCTTGCAGCTAGCTAAGTAATACTTCACGTGAGCATTTGCCGTAATTCCTTTAATGGGACGCATTGGACCCGCGTGCCAGCGGTTTGACAGCTGACACACCCACCTACCCTACGCTGGGGAAGCCTGAACTTCAGGTGAACTTTGAGTGAACTCTTTGTCATTTGTATCGCTGCGGAAAAAATAAACGTACGACGGCGATCCGTCAGCCACCCGTCAGCGAAATGAAAAAAAGTCTTTGGCTGGCGTTTCCCACCATCACGCCCCGTGTCTTCATTATGTTTACCGCTGATGGAAGCAAAGCGGGGAAGAAGAAGAGCCGGAGATGTGCTGCTTTCTTGCGAGGAGTTTTCCAGATGCGGCGATCAATATGAAGCGAGATAGGTCTCCGCTGATTTGACGCGTGGTCGACAGGAAACTGTGCAAGCGTGCAATCGACACACTGACGGATTTCTCATAGCCCACAGCTCCACCCGTTTAAACCACAGGTTGACAATACTTTAACTATGTACAATGGCAGTGTCCACAATGTTGGTTTTTTACTATACATTCATTAACCTTTTTTTACCTTTTAGATGGGGCCTGTGCGATCATAACCTAAGTGAGGTTCGCAACAGGCTAACAATAAATAGGGAGTATATGTCACAGTCAGGGGTCTTAGATGCAAACTGTTTGTCAGAGCCGAGGGAAAGCAGCGACAATCCGTCACGTAGATTTACTCGCACTTTCCATGAGCCAAACCTCCGTCCCCAAGCTCTGGGACGTTTTAACTTTGAACCAATCCTCTGTGGTCGAAGTGCTTTTGTGTGTGTGTGTGTGTGTGTGTGTGTGTGTGTGTATGGAAGAAGGATGCCAGAGAGTGCTAATAGCTTTTCCAGATATGTGGAGCGAACGGGAATTAAAGCGACTCGCGTCCAAGACTTTGTTTATCGCTTTTTTTCAGACCCTTATTTGCCCTGCGATGCATTCTGCGCATGTGTTTGCCGAACACAACTGTCTAATAATTTTTCGCGACGGCTTCAAAGCGCCTAAATATTTACCGCTTTTACTTTGAAATATGCCCGTTTGTTTGACTTCACACCTTTAGCTAACGAGGGAGCACAGCTAGCTGTGTGTATGCATTGGGCTATTTGAAATGTTTCAAATGC
>OMNO01067196.1:4966-21674 GCA_900303215.1 Trachyrincus scabrus | reverse complement strand
TTGAGTAGCCTACCGTGAAATTCCTCTATGCCGCAGGCCTATAGCCTTTTTAGTGTGCCCCAAGGTGTTGTGCAGGCGGCACTGACAGTCTCACACTCGGTATGAATGCAGGCAGCCACTTGGGATTCCTGTAAACGGAACTGAAGAACAATTGATTTGTTACTATCGCCATAGATAATGGGGACGTCTATTCTCTATTAGGCCACACTGGTAACATTATACCCCATATCAAGGCGAACATCTCCTTCAAATAAGGCCATGGGTGGGGAATGTCTTCTTGCTGCTCGGCTGAATCGCCTTCGTCGGCAATGACTTGACTTTCACTCATGTCGATGTCGCTGACGGTCCTTGGTTACTTCTTCTCCCAGTCATGGACATGACGCCTTCAGCCCCTTCTCCCTTAAAGTCTCTGCTATTTCGTTTCGATTTGTCTTTTCCGTCGCATTCGTCTATTCGTCTGTCATAATGATATGCACACCAAGGGGTCGTCTTTTCTATTGTCCGATCCATTTAGTTTGAAATCAGTCTTCATGCGCGCAATGATGCAAAATAAAAATAATCGATAATTCACCTCAAATGCATTAAAACGAAAGTAACGAGCCTGTTTTCAAAATGTAAGAAGTAGAAAGTACAGATATTTGTTTTAAAATGTAGGGAGTAACAGTAAAAAGTCATCAGAAAAATAAATACTAAAGTAAAGTATAGATACCTGAAAAATCTACTTAAGTACAGTAACAAAGTATTTGTACTTCGTTACTTCCCACCTCTGCCAACATATAACATATACATAACTCAGTTACTAACTTAGAATTATGAACAATGTATGCAATAAAATACACAGACCTTTATGATAAACATTAATTGTTCCACAGTTCATTTTGAGATACATTACTTTCGCAGAGCTGGGAGGACTCGGAGCAAAACACAACATTATGTTTACTTCAAAAATGGTTTTTGAACTATTGTGTCTTCTCTCAAATAATGATGTACATATGTAGTTATTTAGGTTATTTAAACCAATACCTATGTTAGTTATTTAAACCAATACCGCAAATACACACACACACACACACACACACACCACACACACACTCACACACACACACACACACACACACTCACAGACACTCGCCCGCAAATACATGCTGCCTCTTATTGAGTTATTTATGTTAAAAGTAATTTGTAAACAAACTACTCACTCATAAATTCAGACAAGCACATGATTTTACTGTAATTGCCTGAGATGTCGGTGAGCAAATCATATGAAATACTGCCAACAAAACCTCAAAGCCAAGTTTCTCATCCATATATCAAACTGCAACACAAGGGCAAAACCAAGTTCAATTCTGTAAAGTTAAACTAAATCACATGCAATTGCAATGTGTACATGAAAATGTGCAGGGTAACAGAGAGAACTAAGCACAATTTGAAAAATAAAATAGAAATGGATTCTTTTGACTGTGTGTAAGTCAAGTTTATTTAGTATAGCACCTTTCACAAGAGTAAAAGTGTTAAAAATAGGACCATAAAACAGTACAAATAGACAGACAATAAAACAATAAAACATAAGCAACAGCAGACCTTAAAAAGACACAAAATTACAAACACTAGACAGCACAAGGCAAGACAACGGCCAGTTTGAATAAATGAGTCTTCAGCTGCTTTTTAAAGGCGCCAACAGAGACCGTATGCCTATGGGAAGAGGACCTAAGTGACCTACTGGTGATATACGGATGGAGCAGATCAGAGATGTATACAGGTGCCTGACCATGAAAGGCTCTATATGTAAAAACAAGTACCTTAAAATGGATCCTGAACTTAATGGGAAGCCAATGTAAAGAAGACAAGATGGCTGTGATGTGAGTGGTCCTGCTGCACCTGGTCAACAGCCTTGCAGCAGCGTTCTAGACCATTTGTCGACGGTCCAGAGATGACTTGCTTAGGCAGGTAAAAAGGGAATTGCAGTAGTCTAGCCAGGATGATATAAAAGCGTGAATGATCATCTCCAGCTCACGTTGTGATACAACAGACCTGAGTTCAGCAATATTTCTTAGATGGAAGTACGGGTCAACGATTTCACATGTGCATAGCCTGATCAAAAATAACACCAGGATTTATATTATTAGACTGTACAGCTGAAGAAAGGGACCCAATACACTGAGCAACCTTGGATGCTGTACATCAATGCGAGCAATGATAAGGACCTCAGTCTTATCTGCATTTATCTGTAAAAAGTTGTTAGCCATCCAGTCCTTAATGGCAGTCAGACAATTGTGCAAGTTTGTGCAGTTTGTGAGTCTCATCAGTCTTAAAAGAGACATACAGCTGGATATCATCAGCGTAACAGTGATACGAGATACCTTTAAATTTGCTAATAATATGACCTAAGGGAAGTGTGGAGTGTGTGTTGAGAGTGCGGAGCTGGTTTAAGCAGCCTCACCTGGTCCCAGTTAGACTGATTAGACTCTGGGGCTGCTGGGTGAGGCTGCACACCTGTGGGGCATTGGCCAATCAGGCCCACAGGTTAAACCAGCCACCAGCACACACACTCAGGAGGAGCGCTAGCGTGTCAGCACGTACCACCTGCTCTGCATGTTCAAACTACCTCGAACTCTACAATAAACCAGTTTAACATCATCTGCCTGTGTCCTGCTGTTGGAGAAGCCCTGGAAAGCCATTGTAGTTGGCATGTGGCAGGGGAAACTGCCACAATGGCGCCTGAACAGGGACTTCTCCAACCAAAGAAGGTAAGGACACAGAAGGGCTGCCCAGGGACGCAACTGGCTGACCACCTCCCAGCACCAGTCCTTTAGTCCTTAGCCTGACGGCTAACTGATTAACAATGAAGTAGTTTAATCATCTGCCTGTGTCCTGCTGTTGGAGGAGCCCTACAAAGCCACTGTAGTTGGCATGTGGCAGTGATTTGAGCGCACGGAGCACGAGCCATGTGTGGAAAGATGGAGCGTGCAGGGGCATTGAAGCGACCGAGCTCCAGGATTTGTGGTGTATATGTGTACGCATGGGGCAGTGGTGGTCATGTTTGTAAGGATTCACAAGTACACAACATCAGGAACTGGGCCAAATAGTCTGATGCAAAATGAAGCGAGGGTAAATTCTGTATAGGACATTTTAACCCTTGTTTATTTTAATGGTGGAATGAACAAGCTAGCACTTTTTACAATGATCATCTCAAAAAGAGAAATTCTAATTTGGTTTACAATTTTAAGTGCGTTTCAAGTTTATTTATGTTCGCGTGTTGAATCAGGAACAGTACTCCATAATATATATTATAAAAACAAAACAAATGATATAACATGTTTAAGGGTTTATAGATTCACCTACCTCGGCTTCACTAAACAAAGCAGGCGATAGGAGAACGTTTTAATTTTTTTCACCTTAGTGTTGCTGTCTCTCCATCTCCAGACTGTCGCTAGGTTCTCCACTTGGATGTGGAGGACGGCAGTTCACTGCAATTTTTTGAAGGATTTTTCTCACCAGGGAATTTCCTTTTCAAGGAGTTGATATCAAGCTCAAGACAAGGTTCTTCACGCCTTCTCATTTTAGAACGGTAATTAGCCATCTTGTATTTAAGATGCTGCTGCCACCCATACATGCCTGAAAATGAGGTTCCAGGCTCCCTTAGGCAAGGATTATTTTTTATCAGAGCCTCTACAACTGCCTGTATTTGAAGACCAGTGTGATAGGCAGTGTAGAGGAATATTGCCTCAGCAAGTTTCTCAAGTATTTCAGACTTCATGCTTGGATTCTGAAGGAGTGAGACATCACACCAGTCTTATTTCCTGCTTGAAGGGGCATTTTGACATGATATGAAAAGGTGAGTATCACAAAATGAGTTGACCAAGGTTCTCATCGATACTCTGGGGACTGTGGTGAAATGATTGTCGGATGAACTAACTGAGGAACTGTCATCCTGCAAAGACCGGTCCAGTGGCGCTGGAGGGGAGGAAGCAGTATTCTCATTGATGAGAGTCAATGTAAGAATAGGTTCTGTTGTAAGTAGTTTGATTGTGTCTTTGTCCTTAACCACATCTGTTAAAGTGGAGAATTGGTCATCGAAATCTTTGTCCATGTACAAAACAATAAAACCCCCTTGATCCTGTGCAGCTGCCAAAAGTTAGAATTTCATCTGGTTGACTTGTGAACTTTAGTCTCTTCAATAACAACACGTAGTTGAGCCAGGGCAGACATCATCACAGCCTTGGGCAAGCAGGACTGCAAGAGAAAACAAAGAACAAAGACATGATTCGATAAGACGAGCAAATAATATATTTTCCCTCAAGAGCCTATGATTAATGCATGCTCTAGACTAGTGTTTCTCAACAGGGGCAGTACCCCCCCTACGTCCCACGAACACCCACTGGGGGGAGGGGGGGGCGCTGAGGCAAAAAACACTTAAAAGGGGCCGTTAAGAGTTAAAAGGGGGCGTTTGTTTTAGAATTCCGAACGTCATACAATTCTGGAATTTATCACATTGCATGCAGGGAATTTTCTTTGTTTTGTGTCAAATGTTTTGTGCTGAAAGGGGCGACGCAGTAAATGCCAGGAACGGATGAACATTAATCAACATTAATTAACATTTTTCTGGCTTCTTATTGGCTGTTCTAGCTTGTCAGCCCGCCCATAGCATTAGTTACATACCGGAGTTTTTGGAGTGTATATAACTCTGATGATTTAAGCTAATTGAAAATTAAATGGATTTCGTTTTTAGCCAACTTACCTTGAAAAAGGTAAGTTGGCTACGATCTTTCATTGCAGAGAAATCGCCTTCCATTGCATAAGTAGCCAATGGATATACGTATGTGAGTGAGTTGCTCAATTACTTTGACTCTGCTTGTGGACTCCATCTTGAAACATCTAAAATACTCACAGTACCATGCACTTTGCAATTTCTCTACAAACACTAAGCTGTCATGAACAATGCTAATTTGTAGTATTTCAGCAAAGTCGGGCAACCCCCCAGTGGAGCCATATTAGGGGTGTAACAGAATTACCGATTATTCAATTATTGGTTCATGGCGGCAAGAATCAATTTTTCATTTTTGTAAAAATAGCACACTGGAGCAGATTGCTAGAAGCCTGACATGACATGGCAAATTGCAAATAACGATACACAAGTACAATATTACACATTTCGGAAAAATAGGACCTGGGGTGCATTGTACATCACCAATAGACATGTCAAATGTCAAAGTATTTTCGGCTGTATTATTACTTTAATACAGACGGAATATCAGCCAACACCCAGTAGGCCTGTTTTTCAGAATTTGTGACAAGGATTGCGAAATTGGTACATATTGGAACGTCTTTCCCTCTTTCGCATCAAGTGTATACTTAAAGTCACCCTAACTTAATGTTACTGAGTTTATGTGATTAAAACTTACGTTAAGGTAATTATGAAACAGTGGAGAAGATGGCCAGAGACAGACTGAAGTGTGCTACCTATCGTGATGTGCTACTTAGCGGTTCTGCGCATGCAGGCGCTATGGGGATGACTGACTATGAACAGTAAAGTATATTGCATCAAGCAAACAAGAATCAAACTATCAAAATGCACACAGACCCATATATTATCACAAATCTAAAACAGAAAGGCAATTACTTACCAAGATAACCCAGACATGCAGCACCTCCGTGACAACCCAAATCTTAATATTACACATTTTAATTTAATATATTTTACTCTACCACAAGTTAATTTGACTTCCCAAGGGACATCTGTGCATGTATTTGTATTTTGTATTGTACAGCCAGACTCCCAAGAGAGCAAGACTGAACGTACCATCTGAACGTACCATCCTACACAACAAGGTTTACTTATACTTGAAAACATATGAAGGTCAATGGTGACCATGAACATTAAACAGTGATAACCCATGAACGCCACATCATGGTGACCTATGAACGTTAGATAATGGTGACCGGTTTTACTGTTAGATCTGATGAGAATGTCAGTATACTGAATAATGCATAGACACACTTAATGAAAAGTAGAAACAGATGTATCAATATTAGAATAGTATATCAGTATATTAGAATATATTGTAGGACTGTACCCTAAAAGTCGACCGGTCGAATCGTCGTCCAGAGAGCCCCGAGGCAACTTTAATTGAAAAATCTGGGTCATATTTTTTTTATTATTATGATAACTGCATACAATATGAGACAGAGGCTTAAGTTACAGGTATTCCATTCCATATGAGTCATGGGAAAGAGAAACTAATGATTACAAGAGAACGAATGCTTCATGGGGAGATGTATTTCATGTAATGAGAGACCTAAAACACTCGACAGGCAAGTGCTGCAATAGCAAAAGAAGTAACTGGACCATTATTGTAAAGAGATCTGGAGGAGCTGTGTATGTTAACTTAACTCAGTCAAGAACTTATTATATAATATTGTTAACCTATATAAAACCACCTATTAATTGGCAACATTTAAAACAGCACTTTTTACTTACTCTTTACTTACTCACTTCCTGTTTTGAGATTTGCCTCACTTTATATCCAATAAATACACGTTTGAACTCTCATTTCTGTTCATTCATTATTTTGTTAGTCTCACTTTGAATTTGAAACTGTGTATTCTATGGAAAATTTATTAGAAAATTTGAAAATGATGAATAGTTACAACTTCATAGCATCCAATTCATGATGAATGTTTAATACCCCCTGAAAAAGTAGAATACATGAGGAATTGTTGCAACTTTATAATAACGTCCAAATAACATTCATAAATGATTAATATGGTCTTAACAAATGTGTTTGCAAATCAGAATACACAGTTAACTGATTAATAATTGCTTAGCAACTCATTAGTTACTCATTAACTAATAGTTAATGATTTATTAACCATTTATAACCAATAGCTATTATCAAGTGTTACTCTGTAAAATAAGAGATCCCTATTTGCATGGATTTGTAATAACCAGACGTTGCATTTCATCGCATGTAACAGAGCACCGCTCTGAAGAATGCTTGCACAGACAAATAGGAACGAGATGATAGCGGTACACGGCGATCGTTCTTCAAATAGCCTTTCCTACCATCGACAAATCAACTATTCATGAACGAGGTAAAACCAAACAATCAACCAAGCGATATGAATGTACGAGCGCTACTCTGACGAGGTACGAGCGCTACTCTGACGAGGTACGAGCGCTACTCTAACGAGGTACGAGCGCTACTCTGACGAGGTACGAGCGCTACTCTGTAGAGACCATGACGCAGGAGGCCAGAAGCACGTTCGTGTGTCTGCTGTGTTGTCTCACTGAGGGAGATGGAGGACAAGGCAAGATGGGGTGCCAGGGGAGCCGTGGTGGTGGTGGTGGTGGTGGTGGTGGTGGTGTAGTATGTACTACAGCCAAGTCGCCTCTGGCACAATTAGCCCCTTTAATGTGTACAACGAAGTCAAGAGGGAGAGGACAGAAGAGAGGGAAGGTAGAGGTGGAGGGGAGAAGGAGTGGGTCAGGTGGGGGGGGGGGATGATGGCCTAGAAGAACCAGAAGTAGGAGAAAAATCCTGGAGGGGAAGCAAAGGGTTGATTATTGTCATCAAAAGGCTAATATGTTGCCGTCATCTTCGCTGCAGACATTGATTTTGCTCTTGGCCATATTGGTCGGGTTTAGTGTCGAGGTCATGGAAGGCTACGTGAGTTCAATCCATACTGTGCACACAAAAATGCTATATGCTCACACGGAAAAACAATATAATGATGCACATGTACTGCGGATTCATACTAACGCCACATATACTAACACTAACACGTAGGTGAAAACGATGTGCAAAAAGAAAAACCCACACACACGCACACATAATCACAATGCATTGATCTGTTGTGGTCCTGAAGTGGTAGGTTTACAGTCATAGATAACTGTACTGCCAGGACACAGAAGAATCTAGATTGAAATAGCAATTTATGTCTTGTCTATCAACTTCTATATAAATATAAAGATATGTGATATATTTGTATTTATTGTAGAATGTTGAAACTAAATAAAACAATTTAATTGGAAGACAGTCATTTGAAAAATGTGGTATCCTGTCATTTTGTCCATTCGTCTGTGGATGTGAGTTTATTATTTTAATACATTTAATATAAATTATTTTTTACTTTATTTTGAACAATACCAAAATTGTGTGAGTGGAGAACTAAATTTGGTTAGCTAGTTGAACTCTTGAAATCTTCACAGCCCTTGAAGCACAATTATTCTTATTTTTTCCAACAACTGCATTGATTCAGCCGGTCTTGGTGAAGGCAAAATGGTAAAATGGGTTCCCAACAAACAACACTTCAAACTGTGTTTCTTTTTCAATGCAGGGAAAAAACACAAAAAAACAAGAGTCGACTTGTTTGTATTACACACACAATAAATCCTGCTGGCTAAATGCTGCTCTGGAATTCTCGTCTTGTGTAACGATTCCGACGGTGAATAATACTCGTGTTACTTGCTGGAGAAGGATAAGCATCTATTTGTGGTGGGCTATCTCGGCCCAAATACTTACATCATATTTCCAAGTTTCTGAAAGATTTAACCCTGAGCAGCAGCCTCCTCCAGAGCAGTACCCGGTACCAACACGGCCATTGTCTAACATATAGATTTCGTCAGCAGTCTACCTTCTCCTGTCTGATGAAGAGACTTGACTTGCTTGGTAGTGGACACGTTGTCCAGGGCAGCGGATGTCATGGTCCTGGCCGAGGGAACTCAGACGGTCTCTATTCAAGTTCCCATCCTCTGTCCAACAGGCGGACATATACTTAATGTTGTCCTTCTGTTTTGTCACTTCATATCGATATTGTTGTGTACATTTATATCAGTATCCGTCGGTCACTGCTTTACATTTTTTGGCAGATGCTTTGATGCTGGGAGAGACATGCTGATTCACGAGCCTCCCATGTAGCGGTGCTACTGTGACCGTAATCGCTGCAAACTCTGACTTAAACTTAACCATTTCTAACTTGATAACTGATTTGACAATGTTGAGCTTCATACCGAAACCTTCCCCAACCGAATCCTAAACTTTTTTAACTGAAGCGGAGCGTAACCATTTATACCATAATGCAACCTTTAACAGCATACTAAAGCATTACTTGCGATCTCTAACAGCGAAGGCATCGGCATTTAGCCTATGAGGCAGACCACTAAATCTTTAGATAGGACCATTTCTCCATGGCCTGATAGTTTTACACGCCACTGCCTCACAGGAGCCTTGGAAATTAGTGAGCCGGCTCCTTCACCACAGTCACTCCACCATTAAGAGCTCCGTTTAAGATGCTTCCGTTAAATCTTAAATCTGCCAGTTGTAGGGAAGCGGTTCTTTAAATCAGAATTAAATATGCATTTCCCCATGACCTCCAGCCAAGAGCCAAGAGTTTCTCTGTGTCATGCAGTGTGCGCTTTATAATATCTGAAGAGGAAAGTGAGAGTCTTAGGAGTGGTTCAACAAATGCGAGATGATGGATGCATAGGTTCAACACATGTCAGTTGAGTATTAACCCACTTGTTAATTATTATTTCAGTATTAACACGTCATTGCTTGTAATGTGAATATACAATTTCTAAGATGCGACCCTGTTATTCAAATATGTGGCCTTATATAAATACAAAACCTACGAACAGGCGCTCATTATTCATTAGTTGTGGTATATTAAATGTACAGTATATATGCACCATCCTCTTGCTTTTCAAACTGGTACATACAAGCCTCACACAAGGGTGGCAGTCTACCTCCCCAAAATAGATATTGTATTGCAGCATATTTAAAAAAAAATCCACAAATCTGACAATAGCGACAACTATGAGCTCACTTAACTGCTAACAGGATTTCATTTTCTCATGCATTAAATTGACTCCTGATCCTGCAGCGGCATATTGTTTCCATTTAGTTTTTCCCCCACCGAAGAAGCACAATGCTCTTAATTAAGCCAGCACGAGGCAAATAGAAAACATCTGTAAAAGAAAAAAGAAATACTAATAATAACATGATGATTTGTCCCCATATGCCTCCCCACACATGCCACTGGCTTCATCAGCACACAGGCTGACACAATCAGCCACCATCAGGAGGCTGAACCAGCAGCTGGAGATGGTTCAAAGGACTGGTTTTTGATATACAACAAAAAAATGTTCGGCACCATGTGGTGAAAAAACACAAATTCTACATCATTCCAGGCAATTGGACATCTTTTTTTTATGGTTTATCAGTCTGTTGTGGTGAATTGTATGTAATACTTATGTCATTTGTATTATTTTTGCACCATTTGTCCTGCATATTTGCATCAGGCAATATTATCAATGTCTTTATTACGCATTACTGGAGGTAGTGTGCTGCTATTCCCTGAAAAGGCATGGCAACATCTTTGTAATTGGCCTCTCAGTGTTACCTGCAGTACTATTATTACTTATTGCATTCTGACTTCCATGAAGCAGTGTGTGCCATGTTACCCTGCAGGGCTGAAGGCCTGATACCAGATAACAACCTATGAACAGCAGGCCTACCTTAAACCTGCAGAGCCCAACCCTGTGTGTGTTCTTGATTGCTGCAGAATTGTGCCTGTGTGAGACTGACTGTGTGTGTGTGTGTGTGTGTGTGTGTAACACTCCCCTCTCAAGAAGTGCCAGATGGTAGCAACATGGCAGAAGGGGAAGCTGTGATTATTACAGGATTAGCCCCTGTAGCCAATGTCTGCCAACCTGTATGCATGTGCATGTGCTGGTGTGTGAATGAGTGTGTGTGTGTGTGTGAGTGTGTGTGTGAGAGAGAGAAAGTGAAAGAGAGTGTGTGTGTGTGTGTCCTAGAAAGTGAAAGGGAGAAGGAGAGAGATGATGGGTGATGGAGAGCTGCAGACTGTGACATGAGATATTTTATACTGTGCCTTCAGATCAGTTTGTGGGGCACAAAACCAGAGGAATAGTAATAGTCTGTCTTCTTAATATGCAGAGGAACTCATTTGCTTCTTTTTTTTGTTTGTTTATGTTTTTTTTTTTTAAATTTTAAAAATGCTAAATGAATTCATCCCTGGCATCCTTTGATGTCACCTCTCTTGGACCACATACATTTCTTCAGGAAGTGATGAAAGTCAAGCTTTCGCATGTTTAATATAAATATATATATTATATGTATATATGTATAGGTCTAACGCAAGGCTGGGTATCTCTTACTGCAACAGTTTGTTAAAGCAGATTCAGTCCTCCTCGTCTGTCTCTCTCTGAATTTATCCTCTCTTTTTCATTTCAAATCGTAAAAAGTATTTACTTTTATAGCGCGGGCATAAAAACCAAACACATAACATCAAACCCAAAACGCAACACCTCATTTAAGCAGTCATGGTCTGCTATTTACTAATTTGAATAAATGATGATGATGATCAGTCCCAGCATCAACAGGAAGTCTTTTACTTCCCGCTCGCCGCAGGGTAATGTAAACCGTTGTAACCGTCTCTTTGGGAACCACTTCCTGGGTCCTCAACCACTGATTATGCCGCGCTGGCATTTATCTAATCAATTACTGCACTCTCCACACTCCACGCCGTTTCACAATGTGAGTACTGCTAATGAAATGAACATAATCATATTAAGATATCAACTTTCATGGAATCATGGAGAGCTTAACAAAGCAATGGTGTCTACACGGCTCAGAGGGATGTTATCCCCCTCCGATCATTAATCAAGAAGAGATATCGTATGGGTTCACATAAATAATAGCATTATTACCCCCCACAAATTCACACACACACACACATATATATATATATATACGTATATATATGACACCTAATATACATCTTCCCGTATGAACGCATCTATCCCAAATGCACGCAGTAGGGTATGCAAAATGACACGCGCACACACAGAGCTGTGTTGAGATAATGATCTAATGAGGCTGAGATATGGGTACTCATTTTCTCCAGCCTGGTGTGCAACTTTATTAGATCACAGATGAGCAAAATCAGACGCCGCATTTCAGCTCCTCGCTATGTCCACGTGTCGCCTCTCTTTGTATGCCTCGGCTGTGAAGAAAATCCAATACGGGTAGAAAAAAATGGAAAAAACAAAGATGGGGATTGGAGACAAAGAAAAAAGGAATAGCGGTTGAAGGGCCCTTATGGAATGAAAGGTTGGAGAGAGTGAGGTGTGGACAGAGTGAAGGAAAGCTAAATAAAGGATTAGCCATGCGGTGAAGCGAGGGCTGCTGGCTGTATAGGCGACGAGGGAGGGGAGTCCAGTCCAGTTATACATGAGGATGGAGTGGCAGGCTCCAGCACCGGTCCTGTACCGCATGTCACCCCCGTCACACGTTAGCAACACTCTCTCTGCAATTAACCAGTGTCTCTCTGTGTCTCTCTCTCTGTCTCTCTGTCTCTCTGTCTCTCTCTCTCTCTCTCTTCTGTCTCTCTCTCTCTCTCTCTCTCTCGCTCTCTCTGTCTGTCTCTCTAAGGAAGATGGTTGCTGTAAGATAAAAGAAGAAGCAGAATGAGCTGTATGAATGTGAATATTATAAAATTTTAAAAGCGTGATTTTTATGGAGAAAGACTGGTTTGTAGGCGGACAAGTTCTCCAGGGCAGGACATGTCATTGCATCATTGCATTACCCAATCACTTTGAGATAAAAGAGGAATCTGCATGAATATATGAAGTGAAAATAGTAAGCAGTGTGTGTGTGAGTGTGTGTCTGTCTGTCTGTCTGTCTGTGTGTGTGTGTGTCTGTCTGTGTCTGTGCTGGGAGGTCCAGATTGATTCCCTGTGCATGTCCTTCTGCTTCATCATGATATTTGATACGACAGCTGGACAATTTAATGCCTATAGTTTTTACTTCAGTCAGTCTGTCACTGCTATGGATGTATCTGTGCGGTACACGTCACCTTCTTTGTGGACTGGAAAATTGGCCTGAGAGCTCCGCTGTGTCGACATGACTCTGCCTCCTCAGTCGACTCAACCACCAGTCATGGCAGACCAAGGGCCAGGCCGCTGTTGGCTGACATCCAAGCTGTGTGTCTGTATGCGTGTGTGTGTGTGTGTTTTCTGAAAACTAGAAATCCTCCCCATAGTTCCACATAGACATCTGCCATTGCCTCAGTGATATCAGTGTGACTAAATGAACAGTGTCGTTTGGCTGTAGTTTGCGCAGCACTATAAAACATTTTTGTAGCGACTCCAATTTTGATTGTATGCTTTGATTATTCTCAGCCTCACTTGTCAAAGTCGCGTTGGAGAAAAGTGTCTGTTAAATGTGAATGTAATGTAACACTTTGTATGCGTGTACTGCAGTGCACACGCATGCATGCACATGCACACAATTGACTGATAACACACTCGAGAATCTAATTGAACTTAAGAAGTACTCATGATTTCTATCATTTCTTTGGTTTTCCATGGTTTGTCCATTCAATTTCAGTCAATTTCAATCAAAACACATTCTCTTCTTCACATTCTCCCAATACACACACAAGTACACAAATTCCTATTTATATGTGATGTGTCATGCTGGCGGACAAAGTCGCACGGTTTTACTTGTTCAGATGCGGTTGCACATGCACATGCTTCATCAGACTGGGTCTGGTTTGGCTCCTGTTGTGGCCCTGGCAACTCTCATTACTCTCTGAAATACTTTTCAATCCTACTCTCTTCATCTCTCTCTAATCCGTCTTACTTTTCTTTTCCTTTTAACCCCTTTCTTATTTTGTCCTCAACAACCTTAAGCATTTCAACTTATATACTGTATGTGTATACTTTGTTATGTATTTAGCGTTTGCTAGGTCAGGGAAATCATGTCATGCAATAGATGAAGCAGTACAAACCATAATCAGCTGGTCACAGCTGGGTTTGACTACATGTTGCATAGTTTCTAAAAGGAAGAGAAAAGGAATTTCCACCAAGCTCTTATCTAGAATCCTCCGTCTTTAACACACCTGTTAACCACGCACACTAGGCTAATTAAAAAAAGAAATAATGAAACAAATTGAGTTTTTTAAAATAGGCTCTATTCAACCGTTTTAGCTTTTCAGCTTTTTATTCTCGGGTCAAGGTTTATTCTTAATAATGCCCACCTGTTACAGAATATCATTACAAAATCAAAAGCTTTTTTTTCTCCTTCGCTTGGCTTCAACAAACTTATTCTACAATATTCACATCCTTTCACATGCATTTGTCCAGCGTGAGACTGCCACCTACTGACTTGGGTGAATATTATTTGCAAAACCGGTATTACAATATCAGTAAATTAATTGCATCATTGGCATTGCGTTTGACAGCTCATTTTATCGCTGTCTGTTTCCTCTCGTTTTACTTGGGAAGTGATTTCCCACACTCTGGAACAGCAGCACAGCGCCCTGCGGTGCATGCAATGCTGCTTCCAATGTACCTGCAACACGACAGTATTGTAGCAGTCTTAACGCCTGACAGGTTACAACTATCTATATGTACGTGTCAATGTTTAACACTCTATGCTGATATCCAAACATTAGCACTGTGCTAAATGTGTGGGAGTGGCCCCACGATGTCTATGTGTGCGTATGCCTGTGCGACCTTCAATGTATACAAGAGCACACACACACACACACACGCACACACGAGCCGTGTGCGGACACGTGTGTGTGTGCGTGTGTGTGGGGGTATGCGCGCGTGTGTGTGTGAGTACTATGCGTCGTCCTGCAGTGTCCTCTCCAGCTCGTGTCCCCTCTCCGCTCCGTGTCTTTGTCTTGCCCCTGCCGTCTCTTAGTTTAAATATTCATCCAGTGGCGTAGCTATTAGATGTATGAGATGCTTCGGGCCTCGGCCACCCGTCTTCATTAGCGTTATCAGGCCTGGCTGTGGCCAATCAACCCCCCCCCCTCTCTCTCTCACTCTCTCTCTCACTCGCTGCCTCTCCCCGGTGCAGACGAGAGCTCAGTAACAAATTGCTGCAATAAAAGAGATTATAAAAGAGTGCTCCGTTTTTTTAAATATATATATTCAGTGGGCTACTTTTCTAGGAAATAATCGGTTATTCTCTCACTTATTTCTCTCTCCCTTTCCCTCTCTCTCTCTCTCTGTTTCTTTTTTTCAGTGTTTTCAGGGACTGAATGTTGATGACACGCAGGTCTATAAGCTGCGAAGGGCCAGGAGTGGGGAGGAGATGGAGGGTAGGAGGAGAGGAGGAGAGGAGGAGAGGGATGGAGAGTGGAGAGGAGGATGGTACTTGAGAAGGGGCAGAGATTTGCAAACAAATTTAATAACTAGCCTGCAGAATGGAATCACTTTAGCATTGCTCACCTCACAGAGAGAGAGAGGGGGAGCGAGAGAGAGAGAGAGAGAGAGAGAGAGAGAGAGAGGATATTGAAGAGAATGAGAGGGAAATTGGAAGGGCCGATGGGTAGGGCGGGCAGGGTAAAAATTGGTTTAAAATAAGTGGAGAAGAATTGAAAAATTGGAATATGTCACATCAATTTCAAAAGTAACTGTTTTGTGGTGGACAGAAAAAGAGAGAGGGGCAGAAAGACAGACAGGCACACATGCAGACAGACAGACAGACACATGCAGACAGACAGACACATGCAGACATACAGATAGACAGACAGGCAGACAGACAGACCAGAGGGATGCTGGAGATTGTAGCAACAGATGGCAAACGCAAATGAGGTAATCAATAACCCAAGCAAAACAAAAAAAAAGTATTTTTTAGTTGAATACGTCACTAATAAAAATATGAAGAACTTGATATGGCACTGACACTTGGGGGGAACAGAAACATCCAGTAGAACAGAACAACAAACTAATCCGCTGAAATAATATACAAAGGGCCCTTGAATGAGTCTCATTAGCAGCGGATGCGTCTCCCATTCGTCATGATATTCATTGTGTTCACGATATCAAGGACACCGCGCTGCAAAATCAAAGCTCAACAAACACATAATTCAACTTCCGCCACTTCTCACACGTCTTTTGGAAAGGTTTAGAAACTAAGTTGTTATGGAAAGGCACGGTGATTGAGTTTCACACATTATTTCATTAATTCGCACAAAGTGAATGAATTAAAGAGAATTGTTCATTTAAAATCTGAATCTGAATCCGTCTGCGTATCGTTCTTATCCATGTTTAAACGAAGATGCATTCTGTTTCAACACATGTGTATGGATATGTGTCTGTTTGGAGAGGGGGGGAGGGGGGAGTAAAGTTTTCTAACAGAATTCTTGGTGGAAACCAAAAAGCCCTTTAAGTATTCCAACCCCAATAGCTGGAGAGCTTAAGGCAAGATACGGATGTGTTACTAATGTGCGGCTCACTGGTTTCCTACATTTGATTGATCGCCCAGTCATTCATGTTTTCTTTCCCGGGGCTTCATGCCAACAAAAAAAAATCTGACACAATATTCAAACGCTTTGCTAACCTTAGAGCGTACTTGAAAATGACAGGTTGACAAACACTGTCTGGGCTATACATCAAGTGTATAGTGTCTGTCTGAGGACAGTGTGTCCACCAAATAAACAACCCGGAAGGTGCTTGTAAGGATGTGTGTGTGTGTGTTTGTGTGTGTGTGTGTGTGTGTGGAACTGTGAAGTGTAAACCAATGATTCTCTTCATTAAGTTTACTGTGTGCTGCAATTTTGTAACCGTCTCATGAAACCGACCGAAGGGAGAAATTACCTGCATTGTGTTAATTCCTCATAAAGACGACTTTTACATAACATTGCATGGGAACAATGTCTCCAATAT
>OMNO01067141.1:0-10013 GCA_900303215.1 Trachyrincus scabrus | reverse complement strand
TTTATTGCTATAAAGTAGAGTATGGCGGCATTTGCCCAGAGATTAATTATTTAGTCCTCCAGCAGTTCACAGAGATGAGAGACGGAGAAGCAGTTTACCCAGAAAGTGGAAGATTGATTTTTATCATTTAGCACCAGAGCTGTTTACGTTGTTCTGCTTCTTCTCCGGCGCCTGGACTGATTTTAATAAACATTCTCTCTCTCTCTCTCTCTCTCTCTCTCTGTCTCTCACTCTCTCTCTGTTCTTTCTTTTTTCTTTCTATTTTTCTCTCTTGATCTTTCTTTCTCTCAACTCGTTCTGCTTTTCTGTTCTTTTGTTCTCTTTATTTTGCTTTCCCTCTGTCTCTGCTCTTTCTCATTTCATCTCTGTGTGTCTCTCTCTTTCTGTCTCTCTCTCTGTGTCTCTCTCTCAGACGAGGAGGTGGGTTCTCTGAACATGATAAAGAGTGCCCCGGTGGGGCCGGTAGCGGGAGGCATCATGGGGTGCATCATGGTGCTGGTTCTGGCCGTCTATGGCTACCGCCATCAGATCCACCGGCGGTCCCACCAGCACATGTCGCCGCTGGCCGCCCAAGGTAGGCATTGGGGGAGGGGTCTACACACACACATACAGGTCACGTGCACACACACATACAGGTCACGTGCACACACATTCACACCCATGGACCTATGGTTGTGTCCTGCGCTCGACTATAAATGTCCATAAATGAATCCTGACTGTTGACATGATCAGGATGTCATGTTAATTCCAATTATTTATCTATTTTAATGTAATTTGTCATTTAAACCTGCACTATGTATCTTCTCTACTGCAGCTATTGACTCCATTAAAAAAAGACCTGAACTATTAAGTTTCTCAAGAATAGAAGGCACACTTCCATGAGTCAATCCATCCAGGGAATCTTTCTCTATAAATAGTTTTATTCTGGTCCATGTTTGCCCCCCCCCACACCGTGGGAAAGTCTCAGATAATTATATAGCTATAACTAGCTATAACTGTAGCTACAACTCAAGCCAGCCACTAGAGGTTGCTAATTAGAAAACCTACAATGACACACTTTACAAAAAATTGCCAAAAAAAGCATGTTTAAGCATTATTGAAATTGTTCGCTTGTCACAAAAATATGCCAAACCGTTTGCCCCATAACCTAATAGCAAGAAGGTAAAGCTAGCGCTATCTTATCAAAGTGGACAGCGTTAGCATTTAGCAGCCGCCAAATGACTTTCATCACACATCGTTATTGATCAACACGTCATGGTGTTGGACTGGGCTGTTGGAATTGTTTCAGTTGAGACGCTCATTCATTCGGTCGAGACTGAAGACACAACCGGCAGGCAAGTGAGATGAGTAATAGGACAATAACACAAGCATGTGTTCCTGGAGGATTGATGTTCTAGTCATATGTTTATAAACCAGGCTGCAACAATCTGACCTAAACACTCACACACACACACACGAGCACATACGCATTCTCACATAGTATTCTCACAACTGAATTACACTGCATTACGCCACATTTCAACTCTGTGGAAGTTTTAATTGGTGCGCCGCGTGGTGCAAGTGCTCCAACAATAAGACCGACGTTGGAGCTTTTTCCAAAACACAGACGTGCAGTTTCTGCACTGTTGACGCCACAGTAGTGTTGACAATCACTCTGGAGAAAGTCAATGCCCAATTGCTGTTTAATGGCCTACACCAGTGCTGTAGCAAATGGAAGCCCGGAAGCGACTCTATTCCTGGTTAATGTGTCCGTGTGCCCTTAATGGGATCCAGATTAGGAGAAGTGTTCCCTGGGAGATTCGCTAAAGTCTGCTCAAATTCTCAGCAATTCCCCCCCGCCCCCGTAATCAAGTGCTACTTAGAAGAAGGTGTCCGACGACGTGGGATCCACTCACGCCTCTTCCCTCTCCCGAATGTCTTCCAGAAATGTCCGTGAGAATGTCCAACTTGGACAACGAGAGAGACGAGCGTGATGAGGACAGCCACGAAGACCGAGGAATCAGTGAGTAGCGCCGGGAACGCTCGGTCACACCGGCGGTAGGCCGGGAGGCGGATGTGCGTCCGCGTCGTGTTGTTAACGTGTTGTTAACGTGTTGTTTTTGACTCCTCCCCTCTGCCTCTCTTTCTCTCTCCCAGTCAGTAACACGCGCTTTATGGCGGCGGTCATCGAGAGGCACACACACAGCCCGGAGCGTCGGCGAAGGTACTGGGGCCGCTCTGGGACAGAGAGTGACCATGGTAAGACACACACACACACACACACACACACACACACACAAACATGCACAACCGCCCACACACACACGTCGAGACTGCCATTTGCAGTCACAGATTGAAAGCATGTCATGTCCTTCACACCCTTTAGATAATTATAATAATATTACTACTACTACTACTACTACTACTAATAATAATTTTAATACATTTTATCTATAAAGCGCTTTTCATTCAAGCAGTCTCAAAGTGCTGAACTTTGACATTTACTTACTTACTTGCACACACCGACGGGGGGACACGAATAATCGGATACCTCATAAAGCCTGTTTTGGTTACGCACAAGCACCAGAATACACGCAGTAGATAGTAGATATAGTAGATACTTTATTATTTGTCCCCGTGGGGAAATTGGTTTGCAGCATAATCACAAGGCATTTCATCATTAAATCAACGGAAAAAAAACCACTAATAGACATACTCGTACACATACTGTACTTCACACCTTGCAGCACATTCGGTGTAGAAAAGAAGAAGAAGAAATACAGAACAAGCTAAGACATGCCGCCAGACAGAAGGTCACCACCAGACAGAAGGTCACCACCGCCGTACCAGAAAGAGGAACCAGTGCATCGGAATGAAAATGAAGTCAAAACCATGAACACGGATCCACTGTACACTACTGCAGTGACTCATGGCTGCTTTTAAAAGCATTTCATGTTCCACATAATTGTATCCCAGCCAAGAGAGCTTGTTGGTAGATAGAGCTGACAGACTGTGAACTGCCTACGTAGGTCCAGTCTCCTTCACGCTGTTGTGTAACTGGTGGTGGTGGTGGTGGTGATGATGATGATGACCACTGGGGGAGGAAGAGACGTTTCACCAAGAGGTGACAGCGATTGAAGAGAGTAAGCTGAGGGGGAAAGACAGAGGAAGAACTGGAAGCAGAGGCTCTCATTCGTGTGTGTGTGTGTGTGTGTGTGTGTGTGTGTGTGTGTGTGTGTGTGTGTGTGCGCGCGCGCGCGCGCGCGCGCGTGTGTGATATTGATAATGAGCTTGAAACTCATAAGCTGACATGGATCAATCTTGTGCCAGCAGAAAAAAACTAACTTAACTATGGGCTACCTAATTAAAGTTAAAATACTTAAAAATATAGAGAGGAAGAACAGAAGAGAGAGGAAGGAGAGGGGAGAGTTAACAAGACAAAGTCACGGTACTAACATATGGGGAGAACATGTCGTCACTGTGACCTTTGTGTAAGTCTGCAAAATGTTAGATGGGGGTTTTAGGCAACAGAAATGTATTCCCCCCTCCCACCCCTCTACTTACCTTTGGGCTCAGCCCAACAGAAAGAAATGGGGTCCTAATCATTATCCAGTTAACCACAGCCAGAACTTTCTAGATCCAGTGTCTGGCAGCCACACTCAACACATTGAACATTAGTAAATGGATTTATATGTTCTCCATTGATGGCTGTAAATAAATTGGCTGGCAAATAGTGGTATTGTGGCACTGTTCAATGTTTTGGATATATACCTTGTCTTTTTGCTCACATATTATTATATTAGATATTATTCCTGTTAATATGTACTTAATATGTAATATGTAATGCAATTATGAGTAGGGTAGTTACACATGCTGTACAGCGGCATTACACTTTACTTTACAGTGCTTATGCCTATTAATTAATATGTAGTTACAATGCAACTATGAGGCCATTACATGTATTTAGCTGTGTAGCTTGTTTATGTATAAAGAAACACATATAGGCAGACACAGTTGTTACACACATATGCAACTAACTTTTGTAACAAGCTATTTGACAAGATTCAGTTGTTACACATATAACAAGGGTTCCAGTTTCATGTAACAAAATGTTCTTTACACATGTGTAACAATATTTTGCTATTACACATGTGTAACAATATTTTCCTATTAAGGATACATAATTACACTGTGTAGTTACAGGTTTCCATAACGAAATAACATATTAATTACCTGATGTTACATGTAGTTACATTGATAATTACACAGTAATTACTTGTATAATTAACTAACAAGGACACTGTAATGTATAGTGTTACCATATCTGTAATAATAGTGAGAAGAAGTTCTACATTTAAACTTTTTTTGCAGTGATCCAAATATAGAAATGTGAAAATCTTGTGAGGAATCCCTGCCTTGAATACTTGAATGAATACTGAAATCACGGCAGATGTCACGTCAAATAAGTTTACACTTCAAAAACAATTGAGTCCCAAACACCAAAACTTGATTGGATTGTCCATTTTATATTACATTCACGAGGTATTTTCTTAAAATTTACAAAAATATTCCAATAAAATTATATGCCTTACATTACAAAGATAATGACTTCCGTGATGACAGTGTTTCTTTGACACCTGTTGCTGCTCACCTGGCCATTTGTGACTTCAAATAAACGTATCTATACAAAAGTATACATATGTTTGTACAGCCAAAACACATGAGGAGTTCTATTCCAAAATACTGCTAATTGATTGTGTGTTCGGGGGGGTAGCTTTTAAATAAAATACATCCGCACCACATATGTTGTTGATATGCAGAGGTTGTATGTTCTGTAAAGCAATGCACTTTAACTTCCAGTAAAACCTTTTTTTTGTGAGATAGTAATGAAGCTCTCTGTTGACAATACACCTGAGAATAGACATGGATCTTTCTTGTTCATGGAATTTGGCACAGGAGTGCATATGTAACAAGACACCAACGTAAAACCATAACATACACACAAATACAAGAACATGTGACCATGCTTGTAAACGTATTAATACAGACATATGACACGACATGGATAAAGACATGGAAATGTGTGAGCACTGCTGTGTGGAGATGGATATGGTTGAGCGGAAGGAAAGCATACATTTTGTTGTGTGAAAAGCACACTTGTTTTGGTAATACGTTTCACACTCGCGGCGCTCTAGGCCTGATTCCCCAACAACCATTGTGCAAAGTACACTAATTCAATCAATGTCACAAAAATAAAAAGTTAAAAAATAAAGATCTCTGCTCTTCACGACAAAATGGAGCAACTTAAGCCAATCTTCAAAGGCTGTAACACAGTGGCATGGTCCAAAATTGCTAGACTGCAATTTGTTTTGTGTGTTTCTGTCTGTTGCAGTAGTAGTTACCATTTACAAAACCATGATTCTCTAAAATATGTTCTTGATAGAGTGCTTTGTATAAATAACAACAGAACACATTAACATGATCAAAAGGGCACATCAGATGTTTTCCCGTCAGGTCATCATAGTGCTGAGAGTAAGTTAACAAAATGCCTTACGTCAGAGAAAATGAAACACAAACAAGTTTTATACGATTGTAGAAAAACACAGTCACAGTCTTTCTGTTAAATGTAATGTTATAAAACCTAAAGTGAAATGCTATTCAGACCAATAATATAGACATTTAACATTAACAAAAATACTTTGTCCTAACAAGCAACATTATTTAGAGGTAACAGTTTAGGATTTGAGGCACAATTCTCCAAACAACGACCAACTCACTTGAGAAGTTATTGCAAGACATGTTCAACCAAATATCTTAACAATATGTTCATTCTTCACCATTTGTCTATTTTCTCCCTGTAACCCTTTAATCGCCATGCTCGCTGTCCGACTTTTTAGTTTGAATGAATTTAAACTTCAAAGTTGTACCTTTTGTGGGCTGTCTTGTGTCCAGGGACACACGCTATAGGAAGAAAACATCCAATTAAGGCAGCAAGAAAGTGCTGGTGTTCAGAGTCAACATGGCTTTCAGCTGTCAACCAATCAAATGTCTCCCATCTATGATCGGGAAATGTTAACGCATTTCAGTTATAAAGAGAAAGAGAAAACCTTACAACAACTGCATTAACATATAATTGAGTCATGTATATAACAAAAAAAACATAAATATAACCCTCTGTTTCACAAAACCGAAAAATAGGTCCATCACTCTACGCTGTGGACCCTGTGGTAGCCTGTGGTAGTATTCTTAGGAGATGATCAGTCACAGCCTGTGATTCCCTGCACATCATTTTTGTATGTTTACAGTTGTATATGTACACCTGTGTGTGTGTGTGTGTGTGTGTGTGTGTGTGTGTGTGCGCGTCTGTGTGTGTATCTGCATATGTGTGTGTGTGTGTGTGTGTGTGTGTGTGTGTGTGTGAGAGATAGCCAGAGTATGCATAAGTGGAGTCAGTTTTGATTGAGATCTCCCTGCGTCTCCTTGTCCGCGCTGTGGTGCCCGGCTGTGCGCTTCGATTGCTCTGCGTCACAGACCGCCGCCTCGTCCTTCCTGAGTGCCTCCATCTCCGCTCCGCCGTTGGCCAGGGCCCCGTGCACGGCGTTCCTCTGCTCCTTCCTCGCCTGCCGCCGGAGGAGGATAAACCCGGGGATGCACACCAGGAAGGAGATGCTGCGTAGGCTCAGTGTCAGGCCCAGGTAGGCTATCCTGCAGCACAACCAAAGGGGTTATCATGCACAGGGAATGACTGATGCTTAGACGAGACGACACACCGTTTGTTGTGGTTTAATGCGTGATTGTGCTGGATTGGTATGCTTCATAACAATGCATCTACAGACATTGAAAGAAACGTTAATGGAAGACAAAGTGTTATTCATTCAAAAGCTAGTTACTGAAACTATTATTGTGTGTGCAAAAACCTCAATGTTAACTTTGTATAACCACGTTGTGTACTGTGTTTTCACCAGCGGTTGGTAAAGTACTGAAAATCTATGCTCAAGTAAAAGTACAATTACTACCATAAAAAATGACTCAAGTAAAAGTGAAAATGACCATTTGAGCAACCTACTCAAGTAATAGTAAAAAAGTACCTGGTTCATAAATTACTCAAAGTACAAGTTACCTTCCATTTTAATATGTTTTAGGGTGTGCGGGCCAGCGTCAAAATAATGAAACAGCATAATAAAACTTTTGAGAAAACTTTTTTTAATGAAGTAGGGCAGGAAGGCTAATCAAACTAATTAAGATAGCCTCTCCATCTCTTCCTCTCTACCCCTCTCTTCCTCACCTACCCTTCTCTGTCCATCTCTTCATCTCTTCCTCTCTCCACTCTCTTCCTCACCTCCCTTCTCTCTCTCCATCTCTTCCTCTCTACCCCTCTCTTCCTCACCTACCCTTCTTTCTCCATCTCTTCCTCTCTACCCCTCTCTTCCTCACCTACCCTTCTCTCTCTCCATTTCATCTGCAGTAGAGGTGCTCTCCCCCCCTACACTCAATCCCCGCATTTAGAGCAGACTAGTTGTAACGAAGGTATGAATGGCAAATGTAGCGAAGTAAAAAGTATATATACATGAAAGTACTTGTTCCTTAAAAAAATAAGTTTTTACTCACATGTGTTACTTCTAACGCGTTTAATACCCACCACTGGTTTTCGATATATATTAATAATGTTGCAACATTAACATCAAGTACAATTATCGTCTTCAGTCAACGTCTCTAACTAACGTGGACCAAACGTTACTGAAGGCCAATCTTTGAAGATGGTAAAAAACTAGTGACAAGGTGAAACAATAGTGAATGATGTTGCCCCTTTGGCTCCAGCGAGCCTGTGGATGCCATGGAAAGCACTGAGAGGGTCCGTAGTGGGAGTACTACCTGTAGGCGGCGGTGTTGTAGACCCTGCAGGCCCCGGTCCCTCCACACCTCTTCTGGCCCCACTTCAGACACGTTGTGTCGATGATGGCCCCAAAGTAGATGGGCGCTGGAATGCCGGCTGTTGGACCACAAACACACACCACCTTACATCATCCTGCATGCAAACCACTGCAGTACCTCACAGGCCAGAAGCCAACACTAAGGCTAAACATTTAAGTATGAGGTCGGCATCAAATGAAAATACTCTGGGTGGGTGCATTACTCCAGGTTGTTATTTATAATTCTCGGCAAAATAGTGCCAACTATTGGTGACCTGAAGGATTTACAACAGCATTATCAAAGCATGCCATGCATATCCTGTTGCTCACACACTGGTTGGAGGTTTGGCCTTAGTGTGTGTTTATCCACGTATAGTTAACATTTTTTTAAAGTAGAAAATAAATCAATAAACGAGAGTAGAAAGATGATTTAAATGTTCCAACTTACCAAGGGTTCGTGTCGCCAGGGCATGAAATCCCAAGGCTAAAGACTTGAGCTGTGGTTCAATGCACCTGCATGACAAAATGCTTATTAAATATTAGAGTGAATAAATAACCCGTATAGGCCTGAAATAACACAAAACATCTTATGACTAAAATGTTTCTTACAAATAAACAACAACTAAGCAGATTTTTGTAAAAAAGGTGTCTGGTGGAAATGATCATGAGAGCACATTTGTTCTGATGTCTGCAGATTGTATTTTAGAAGCAGCAGGACAGGGAGTGCAGAATGTGAGTCTTGTTAACTCACAGTGTCATGTGTCCTGTGTGCCCTACAGTCTGTGGAGTCATGAGGGCCGATGACACAGACTCTACATACAGACGCTCAATAGTAACCAATCGATCATCTAGTTCAGCATGGCTTTCTCACAAGATGTCGCTGACATTTCAATTAAATGCACATTTAGTTATAGCGCAACGTCATGGCCGAGTCAAAGAGCATAGGTGTTATTTACACGTATAGCGCTGGTCTATGGTCATAACTGTCCTTTTAATGACCCTAATGTATAACCAGAGATCATAATGGTAAGAGAGAAAATCAGTTCATACAAAGGAAGAGGGAAAAAGAGGAAAAGGGAAAGAAAAGGAGAAACGTTGCCAGAAACGTAATTTCAAATTAGGGCCAGTGTATTCCAACAGAATGTGTATGTCTGAGTGCATATGCATACATTAATGAGAGAGGGAGAGAACACACATATATTCATAAAAGATGCATAGATCTGCCAAAAGGTTACTCCTGGTCGGCACGAGAGCCCACTTCGTCACTATCCCTGCGTCTCTGGGTTCCTCTAACCAAGTGGTTCTCAAACTTTTTCTGTCAGGCCCCCCTTTGGCGGACAAAAAATGTTTGGGCCCCCCCTCGCCCCAACAAAATAGTCATGAAATGAGCCAAGTTTAAATTTGAAGTAAAGTAAAATCAATATGATGAGCAGTCAAATCGTGCAACCACTTAACAATAACATGCTCCATCAGTAAAAATAACAGTACTCCATAAATATGTGTGCTCTCATGTGTGTCTCTGTGAGTTGTTCAAGATCATCTGAAATGTCGCATATACGTCTTGCAACTGAGAGATCAAGAGATCCTCAAGAGATCCTCAGCTATCGTGTGTGGTTTCTTGCACTTGGCGATTCTGTATGCGACCTTCTATGATGCTATTTGTGCTTTACTGTTCACTGATGCAGCTTTTACCACGCGATTTTCTTGCTTACGGTATTCATCGAGTTTTCTCTGAAAGAAGTCGAGTGGCTTCTTGACGTGACTGGGGTGTAATGTCTCTATGTGTTTTCTTAATTTGTTTGGTCTCATACTGTCCGCTGCGAGAGTTTTCTGACATAAAACACACAGGGGTCTCTCCTCACCTCCCACCACATTCGCTGTGAAGCCAAGAGCAAGATAAGCCTCGTCATATATTCTTGAGTTTTTTTCTTGAGTTTTTTTTGAGTTTGTTTCTTGTTTGTCTCCTGTTCGCCTATTTTCCTTTTCCTTTTCAACTACTGAGTAGTTGCACAGAATTATTAATTAAGTTATTAATTAAGTTATTAATTATTATTATTAATTATTAATTAAGTGTCAGTAGTTACTACTGACACTTAATCACCGTGGGCGGAGCAGAATGAACCC
>OMNO01067101.1:0-10124 GCA_900303215.1 Trachyrincus scabrus | reverse complement strand
GTGTCCCATTTGCCAGCATCCATTTGAATTTGTAAAGAATCAGGGGGATGAATTACTTTAATTGCGTGCACAAGTGTCGGGTATAATTCGGGCTCTGAGAAGTCTGTGTGATCACACAGAGTGACTAAAGAGTGACTTACTGTGGCCACCCCTCAGCAGCGCGGGGGTCCTGTAGATTGACACGGGCGCCGAGGAGCGACGCCTCCCTCCGTGGAGTTGGCGCTGCTCAAGTTGGGGGCGCGACGCAACTGCCGGGTCAGAGTCGCCCGCCTGCCTCCTCGTCGTCGTCTGGGACGAGTTCCCAGACGCCCCGGCGATACATCCCAGAATCAACAGCCACAGTGTCCAGGCCAACATGCGGAGCAGGATGGGTGGGTGCGGGCGCCTGTTCCTGGAAGCCGGCGAAGGCAAGGCGCCAGCGGGGCACATGATCTTGGCCCGGGTGAAGGATCACAAAGGTGCACGGCACAGGGTCTCGTTCCGAGGAGCGCCAGTCTCATGGTGGAGGACACCCCATAATAATAGGGACCAGCCTCAACTCGTAGGGCGAGTAAAAGTTAGCGGCGAATAACCAAAAATACGCGGCTATTTCTGCTTTACGTTATGGTAACTTCAGGATCCAAAGTCTTCAAATTTCACTTTGACCATCCACTAATCTCTGGGGAGGATAAACTCAAAGGACCCCTCGCTCCTGCTCATGCCATTGCAATTTGTTTAGTTGTTGGAGGTTTTTCTTCAGTGTTTCAAACGTATTCCCGCGGCTTTACAACACGCATCCGCGCTCAGTAGCAGCACACATCGCCGGGAGGACGAGGCTATGAGAGCTCTTCTCTCCCACAGACCCTATGCCCCGGCACACGGCTCGCAGCAGCTCAACATGCTCAGCGTCTCTCCAGCTCACCGGCTTCCCCCGCTGACAGTCCCAGGGACCAGAGTATCGCTTCTCCTTCTCTCCTCCTTCTCTTCTCCTTTCTTCCCTGTTTCTGTACTTTCTCCTCATAAAAGAACCCTGGCAGATAACACTGGGAAAAACAAACGTTTCAAAGCCATAGAGACAGACCTTTACTGACGGATCCGGTGTAAATGGATAAAATAGAAAGAAAAAGCAAAAGCAATATCCATCGATCTGTCCAGTGTCCTCCCCGCTGTTTTTGCCTCATCTCCCGTGGTATTTCAATAGGTCCAGGAGTTGGGACAACTGTCGTAACTGCATGGACGACGGTCATACGAATTTAAAAAAGAAGAATTTAATTCAGCTTGTTTTTGCCTCTTCTCAATTTTTTAAAGGAGCATTTCTGGTTGTAGTGTTCATCCACTTTCCCGGGCAAGCTCTGGCTCACACACCTGAACACACACGAGTGCGGTGACAATATGGCTCTCTCTCTCTCTCTCTCTCTCTCTCAGCAAGCGGAGAGCGAGTGAGAGAGATGGGGAGGAGAGGCGGTGGGAGGGAGTCACTCAGGCAGTAAGAGGGAGAGCGGGAGAGCGAGAGAGGGATATTGCAATGAAGAGGTGGGTAGATGTGGCTCAGGTAAAGACATTGGCAATGGGATAGGAGGGGTATTAGTGTACCAAGTGTGTGTGTGTGCGTGTGTGCGTGTGCGTGTGTGTGTGTGTTTCAGGGTGTGTGGAAAGATACAAGTGGGCCATCCAATGCAAATCCCGAACCAGAGTACATGTAAAAAAAAACCTAGCTCCTAACCTAGGGAATAACAACAGTCTCGTCAATGGGAGACAAAGAATGAAAGAAAGAGGGAAAGGAAAGGAAGAATAATTATATTATTCCAGTGGAGGAAAAAAAATACAAAAATGACTTAAAAGTGGAACAGACGTCTTAGGGAGACAGGGGACTAAAACTAAAGAAAGAGTGAATTAAACAGACCCATTCCGGTTAAGCAATAAGTACAGAATATAGTTTGCAGATCACAACACTACGCACACGCTCAATTCTGCAGCATAAAAACCACCACAAAAATAACAAGTGAAACGATCCAAATGGAACAATTTGATTCTCCCCGGCTCTTCTCCTCTGACATCACATTAGACAAATGGCACGCTGTCTGTGGACAACACAGCTTGTCTCAGTGCCTCCCAAAATAGGAAAAATTACCAAAGCTAACAAGCTTAACGCACAACCTAGACACTGACACTCGCGCTAGTAATAGGACAAGGCTCGTGGAATCAAATTAGCACAGTGATTCGGGAGCTATTTTGAGAAACCATTTGTGACCGTTGTGCAGCATAGCCGATGTGACAGTGAGCCTTGGTCAGGAAAAGGCTCTTCACAAAGACCTAATTCAATTCAGGTATTACCGGTTTTTTTCGTCCCTTGAAAATGTGTTCGACCATAACATGTCGACCCCTACATAATTTAATATCTTCCGCATTTTGAAGATGAAAAGCATCCAACGAAATACATCAAAGACACTAAAATGCATATTGTAGATCTGTGTCCCTTCATCTTATCTGATCGATATTTGAGTCGGTAAATGCATCCATTAAGACTGTATATATTGACCATATCTCTACCAATCCTTCATTATTGTTGTGGATTTGGTATGAGACTAATTTGGTATGAGAATCACATTAATGGATATGATATTGTATTATTATTATTATTATTATGATTATTATTATTATCATCAACAACATCTGATACTTTCCCAGAAGGCAACCTGGAATTAGTTTCAACAGCTGGTAAGTTTGTATGTATGTTTGTTTCTTTTAACAGACCACCTAAAAATCTATTGAAAGGTGAGAATAAACATTAAATTAATATATTTTAAGACAAAAGGCTAGTTATAAGCTGCAAATGCATATTGGCATTAACTTTAACAATAACTATAATGTCTGCAGTACCTCGTGTAATTGGGGGTGTGGCGTCAAGGTAAGAGAAATTGCATCTCTAAAAAGGGTTGAAAACCAATATCTGCGTAGGTTAAGTATCTTGAAAACAACCCACCAGACCCTGAAAGGTGCTCATTTATCAAAATGGCTATTTTTCAGTTCCATTAAGCCCAGACACATCTGCTTCATTGAACACGTTTGGATTCGGGCAACACCTTGTTAAAGGGTTCCCTGCTATATTAGCAAGAGAAAATATATAGAATATATTTTGATTAGGGGAATGGTGAATAACGAAGGTGATTCATGAAGCCCAATCATAGACATGTAGGCGACTGAGAAATATCATCCTCACATTTGAATAAAACATGGCATGATTGCCAGTGTGTGCAAAAAAAGAAAAAGGTGGATCACCTGAATCAATCATTTGCATTTCTGTTGTAGCCCTTTGATCGGTCTGTCTGAATAATTGTTTTGCCATCCATCACCCGCTATGTCTATTTGGAAATGTCTTTTGCAATGGAATTTGTCATGATTCCAGCTTCCTCTGTAGAACCTGTTAGGCATGACCTACCATTAGAAAAGTCAGGGAAACAAATGTGCACTACCCACATGTAGGGCAAACACGGAGGAAAATGAAAAAAATGGACCCTTGACATCTCAAATTACATCATGACAATTATTGTCATGATATAAACCGAGGTATAATCATTGAGTGAGAAAATACCATACCAGTTACAGAAAACAGTGGGCTTCTTTCCATTTTAATACACATTGGAACGTAGACGTAGCATGTAGCATGCCACCTCTCATTTCTCTGTTCCAGCCCTGGTTGACAACTCTCCCCCAAAACATTTGTTGGTGTAGGTTTTGTGAACATCAAGACATAGCACTGATGCAATTGCAAGGGGTTGCGTCAGTCCCATTAGAGTGCTCAAAGATGTTGAGGTATTGCTTCGAGAGCTTGTGAGAAAACACGTGTGTTGTGATGTGTTTCAGGCTCACTAAAATTGACATGGCAAATATAGCATAAGCTTCAAACAGAAGGGTATGCTAACTGACAGTCAACGTGTCAGTTAGCCTAAAACGTACCATATTATCACAGCGTGAAATACCTTTAAAGCTAAAATGTGTTACAGACAGACAGTGACAAATCGATTTTCTTCATTCTACATAAAAAGCTGGAAATACTAAACTATCCGTCTTAAATCCTTTGTGGGAGGAATTTGTGCAAAACAAACCAACCCGGGGTCATATAATGAAAAAAATAAACTAGTAATTTTTTTGGTCATTCATGGTCTTAATGTTCAGTTTCAGTTTTAAACTATGTGTGAAGAACATGAATGCAACAATTCTCAAAAGTCAGTTCACTATAAATGTAACAATCACAAATCTTTAGTATTATAATAATGCTTAGTGTTATAATGATTACTATTACGTATGGTCTGCGACAATGGAATCAAAGAAGGTGAGAAAAGCCATCATGTTGAACTATTTGTGACTTTTATAAGAAGCGCACTAAAAGAGACACCTCTGCAGTTAATTGTTATCTGATGTGCCATTTAACTACTTAGGTCCAATAATGACCACAGACAGAGAGGGTGCAGCCAATCAATGCAGTTGTCAGCCATGACAATTACAGTCAATAATCCCACTGGCAACTCATTAGTGGTACAGCATATTTTAGATTGAGATGGTGAGGTCAAGACCTAGCTATTAATATCAAGGTTGGTTTATCGATAGCGTAATTGAGGCCACTGAGAAACTCTCACTGTTTATTGCTTAAATGACCCTTCATATAAACAAGTGTATTCATGTTAATAATATATCATTAATAGTTACTATGTTGTATATATATATATATATGTCTTCCTTGTGATTTACAAAATGTGTTAGCAAGTTTGTGATATGGCATAAAGATGGGAAATAATTCATATACATTTTTTTCAAATCCATCAAATAAAAATAAAAAACTACTACATCCGATTCAGTTTCCAAACAGAGCCAACTGAGCAATTTATTCCACATAAAACTGTAATAAGGCAAACGTGACCCTATCAATATTAAACATGGCACACAACATAAATGATGACCCTCGCTGAATCCATCAGTATAACTACCCCCACCCCACCCCTACACTGCGGAAAGAGCAAGGGATTTGTCAGAGATCTTTCCTCATATGTAATGTGTCAGTCTCGCTAAACGTGTCGGTCTCTCATTCTTGACATACATATCGCTGCTGTAATGAGAGCTTCATTCGCCTTCAGGAGGAAAAGTCGGCCCTCTGGGAATGCAGGCCTCCCCGTAGAGAGCGACGTAGGAGCGTCACTGTTCCAGATGAGAAATGAATGATTCCTAATGAATCCTCTACACGCCAATGCATCTGTATGCACACTTACATACTATTTAGTTATTATTCTCTCCATCACAAAAAGACTGCTATATATATAGCCGTACCAGGCTGCGCTGCTTTGATATTACACACTTTGGTCTGGGCCTGTTAGGGGTCCCACCTAACACTCCACAACATACCCTCACCCACATCCTGCCGTCCCCAAGATGAACTTTGTTCACTACACTGACCAAATGGACCCCAACGCTGTTAATTGAACAGCATCTGATGATTTTAACCAAACACCATTTGGGACAGGGTAATGTGCCAGGCCCCTCTTCCATGCATTCCTGATATCACACGCTCCCACATACACAATTATACATACAAATACAAAGTCATTGTCACGAGGATGATCGACAACATTTGGGACTGAGAAATAAGAAGGAACGGACATGTATGGAACACGGCTAGAGTGTTTCATGGGATCGTATTCAAGGAACAGTAATCTTTCTATGTTGTCTATACAGGCCCCTTTCTTTCTTTGTCACTGAACTACGTCCCCCTGCTATACTGGGTGTCATAAAACAGTCTGTGACCATCATACGAAACGTGTGTAGGCCCCACACTCCTCTTTGTCCTTCTCTCGCTCTCTCTCTCTCTCTCTCTCTCTCTCTCTCAGGCGCACAAATCTACATTCAGTTCAAACCGAGAAAACGCCAAGTTATTAGTCTATAGTTTGAGTAACTTTTTAGAAGGCGTGCTAAAAGTGACGACTAAAACTTCTACCAACAAAGTTTGTTAAAAGTTCAGTAAGTTTGTTAGAGTTCAGAAGTTATAGAAGCAAAATTCTCGAGATGGCAGTTTACCCGGAGACGTTCATTCCACATTTGACTCTGTGCCAAGAGACGACTGCACACCGACCGGACCGACGTGATCCCAGCTGGGACTGGAGAGTACCAGGGAGATCTGACCTGCAAGTGAACCAGTGAAGTCTCCAGAACGCACGACCAAACAATCGTCACCAATTAAACTGAGATTCCTTGTCTCTGACGCAAGTTGATGCAAGTTTAGTTTATAGGTTAGGGAAATTGTCAACTTAGAATACAACTGCTATGGTTAGGGTTTAGTACGATCAATCAAAGTAGTCCAGATTTCCTGTCCAGATTTCCCATGTTAAGTTTTGTTTGTTTAGGTTTTTGTTGTTATTGTTTGTGGTTATTTACATGTATTCATGTTAATCACACCCCTGTATTAATATATTTCATTGTAATCAAAGGAGGAAGTAGTGCTTGTGGGCGATGGATCGTAGAATCACTGATTTTGGAGAAGAACTCAGATAGATTAACTTGGCTAGGTTAATTAATCTTTATAGTGTAATCTAATATCTAATATTAGTTATATTCTTCCTTACGGAAGTGGCGCCCCATTCGAGTAGTAAAATAATCAAAGTTACGTTTAGATTAGTTAAGCGACTATATATGTCTTCCTCTTTTAACACAAACCAACTGAATAATACTTGGCTCAATAAACGGAAAACATGAATTCAAATCAAGCATGAACGACTTGATGTCCACTCTTATTGTCGGCT
Organism: Trachyrincus scabrus; assembly: GCA_900303215.1. Taxonomy (NCBI): domain Eukaryota; kingdom Metazoa; phylum Chordata; class Actinopteri; order Gadiformes; family Macrouridae; genus Trachyrincus; species Trachyrincus scabrus. The sequence goes on along the minus strand of OMNO01067101.1, from coordinate 3,357 downwards.
GTTTCAGAAGCAACAGCATTGATGATCAAAACTTGAATTTCCTCCGAGAGGCAATTTGTGGTACAGCACAGGACATATATACACATAACAAGCAAATCAGATAAAGAAAAATAACAATAGTCCAAGATCATCTCTAGCAGCCACCATAAATAACATCACAGTCCAGACAAGCATTTAGTGAGTGCATGTGAATAACTGTATACCAACAATTGTAAGAAAAAATAAACAGTAAGTATACTCCCCTAGTCCATGTCTTTCCCCAGACTCCCCATGGCTATCGCATCATCTTACCGCATCAAATTGAGTTATTGCCATGGGAATAATTTAGTTTTTGCTCGTTTGGTTCTGATCTTGGGGTATCCATACTTCCGACCAGAAGGGAGGAACTCCACTGAAAGTGGATGGGATGTATCCATGCAGACCTTCTCTGCCCTCTCAGTCAGCCTGGTCAGGTACAACTGGTACAGCTCAGGCTGAAGCTCCCCGTCGGTTCCACAGGGCTGTAATTTGTATGTATCTCTATGTATGGTGGTCTAGATTTTAACCACTTTTTCCTCACACCTGACTAGATAGACTAGATGACAAAACTAGGGCTGCACATCTGCAAGCAGCAAAGTAGTGCTTGAAGCCCACGCTGTCCATTAACTGGGGGGCTGAATATACTGCCGGCTAAGCTATGCTGCCACCATACAGAAGGGCTTAAACATGATTTCAATAATTACGTATAATCATTTTTTAACCTAATGCCAATTTGATCTGGTGTGTTCATAGTGTTCATCAATGTTTTGGTCATACTACAAAACAGAGTCAAGACATGGGGGCCAGAAAGAGGGCAAACAGGCAACAGTGAATGCAACATGTGTGTCCATGCGTGTTTTCCTGAGCGACTTGTGAGCAAGCGTCAGCTGTCTTCTTAGTGCCTGCCTGCTTGTCGGTGACACTTATAGATAACAATGTTAGAAATTTAGAAAAACAGCAATATTTAGAAAGCAGACGGAAGTTTGCCTTTCTCCCGGACACTGATATAATTACGTGAGCCTTGCATGCCTTCAAGATAATTTAGCAATAGACAAAAGTCCCGGTTTCCGCAAGGCTCCTAATGGGTGAACTCCATCATGACGTGTGCCTAATTGGAGGACTGCATGTCTGTTTGATGGAGACAGAAAAACCTCCATGCACTAATGGAATCATTTGTTGCGTGTTGATTTGTTGTTTATTAACATTTATTGGCACTGATGTCTTTTTTTGTGAATTTAATTTGAAAGACTATTATTCTAGGTTGTAGGTCACATCTTTTTTTTTTCATAGTTTTCCCTTGAGGAGGAAAGGGAGGTGGGGGGGGTAATGGTGTGGGAAAAACATACATTTTAACATCTAAGAAGCAGAGAAGACTCTATCACACCCCCGTGATCCTTCCCCAGAAGATATAGATAACACTTTGGACTGTAAACACATGCCACAGAACTCGCAGAAACAAAAGCAGTCTTGCTGATACCATCTGTTATCGCCGTATAGTTATAACTCCATAATTGATTTCCCTGGCACCTCTTGTTTCCCGCTCATGGTAATTGACTAGGCCGTTACTGTAAAAGATTAGCCCATAGCCTTTGAAGTTCACACACACACACACACACACACACAAACACACGTGCATGCCCACACGTGCACACAGGCATACAAATGTTTTTTGCACTTATTTTTGAAACATGTTAAATTATGTAATCTACCCATCTATCCATCATCCATCTATCTATAGATCCACATATTGCTGATTATTTTGCATCATATGCAACCAACTAAAAGCCCAACTACAATAACACTGGGCACATACATTTTTCTTCACATTGTCTCTAAAGTCATTACTATTGATTCTGGTGACACGTTACAAAACATAACTTGGAGTCAGAACAGAATCATTCTGCAGACACCAAACGGGGCAATTTATTAAATAAATGAAAACCCTTGCCATGCCATGCAGGCAACATTTTGCAAAACACTTTCTTTCACCATGACAGCACATGACAGAACGCTCCCAATGGGAGTTAAATTGAGCGCTGCTTTGAGACTTTGTCCACATCTTAGTCAAACCACCTGGTAAATAAAGTTAATATGGATATCGGTGAGCTTGAGGCACATCTGCTACCTGCTTGACCGCTCCCCCCACAAACACACACCCTTCCCATTTGAATCCTTCTGATTAAATAGAAACTGATTTATTGTCAACGGTGGCCAGTCCTAGAGGCTTGCTCCCAGATGCTGGAAAATGTGTTCTGGCACCTCTCTCTCTCTCTCTCTCTCTCTCTCAGGCCATCTCCATCGCAACCCAGCTTAGCGTGCAGGCTGCATTACTGCCGCACATTCCCTTGCATTACCCGCATGCATGACTGCACACCTTTCTGCATTGAAGTTGACATGTTTCAAGTTGTTTGTATGAAGAATCATTCATAGTTGAGGTTAAAGGGCGAAAGAAAGCTTTGCAAAAATGAGGACAAATGAGGACAGAGCGTAGAAATGACCTGCCTGCAAAAGCTACTCAATCAAAATGTGCAGAATTAATCACTTAAAACCCCCCATATGGACCTGGATTGGTTCCTCCAGTATGTGTATGATGGGGATGCATCTCTATGACCTATTATGTTGTGTGTTGTATGGAATAATGCAAAATGGTGTCAGGAGATAATTAAACACGGCAATATGACTGTATCGGCAAGACAGTATAACACTATGTATTAGAAATGGGAAATATGGAAACGTGGAAGATCCTTTAGATTTACATGTATTCTAATAAAGATGTAAATGTTTGTTTTTGTTGTATTGGAACACACAAATGTATGTAGATCATGATCACAATATATTTGAAAATATAAAAAAAAAAAGAAAAAGGAAATATTAACATAAAATTACATTTTGTGTCTATGTAATGCAGTGAATGCTGCGAGGGCGTCACAGGGAAAGGCACATTACTTGTGTTTACTTGTGAATTTTCCCTCTCCACAATGACGACATGCTTTCAGCACAGGACATGAAGAGGACACATCTATGTTTGTATGTGTATATATGTACATACATGTATTAAATGAAACACATGTATGCATTTAATGGTATCCGTTTTAAGATGTTACTTTGTCCGTGCCATATGTTTACGTGTTTTTCAGCGGGGGACCATCGTTAGTCCAACCACCCACCGATGAATGGAGTTTAGGATGAGGGAAGCAGTGTGTGTGTGTGTGTGTGGTTGTGTGTGTGTGTGTGCGTGCGAGGGCCGACCCCCCGCGAGGACACCCCCCTATCCAGCTCGTGGTCATGGTCCACGTCGGACACATGACTTCACGTGACTTCACATGCTGCTCACATGCA
>OMNO01067091.1:0-10088 GCA_900303215.1 Trachyrincus scabrus | reverse complement strand
TGTTTCTCCCAGTCTGCGTCTCTATCTCTCTGATCTCACCTTACAATGTTGGTGTGCACTGCCATCTGCTGATGAAAGACTTAACGCATGCTAAATGTCCAATCGTTGACATGTTAGGTTTAGCACCGTGGACAGTTCCAGTGAAGTAAGCATTTTATTGGTTGCCCTGTTTATTTTTCCTACTGGGTGGAGGAAAACAGGATGTTTGGAATGCAGCAGCACATGCATTGCAAATGTTATTTCATATCAGATGGGTTCTGAATGTCAACCTTTATCTAACCAAGATTCAAGATTCAAGAAGACTTTATTTATCCCAGACTGTGCTAGGTCTACATAAACCACTTTCAAATTGTTGTTAACTTGTTAACATTGTTAATTTTAGTCAGCCATTTGTACGTGTTCACTTCTGAGCCAATTGTCAAGTCTTCCCTGGCTAGTAAAGTATGCACTTTAGTAAAGTATGCACTTTACTAGCCAGCCACTGTATCTTGAATGGTAATAATAACACAATTTCCCATGAGCACATGCGTGTGCCGTGCGTCACTCTGACGTCGAGAGGCGAGCCAATAGGAAATTGGTGCAATTGTAGTAACACGTCATTCTTGTAGCGTACAGGAACCGGTTGCGAGCGACCACCCACAGGTTTTCGGTTTCTCGTCCGTCTAATCGACCTTAACCGATTTCTAGTTATTAATGTAACATAGCGCGTTGGTATTCGGACCTACGACACATCGGAGAAAGGTAAGATTTTGAGGATTATCGCAGAGTAGATATCCACCGAAATGAGGCTCGATGATCCGTGTTCTGCCCTGCTTCCCGTTGAACGGCTACGAAACGGTTTTCAGACGGATTAAGACGCCCTGCGCACGAGAGTCAGCCATAAACGATGATTAAATTCAGCAATAGGTGTAGATGTAGCGATCAAAATCATATCCTGTGATTTGTTGCAGGTTTAAGCATTCAAGACGCCAACGTAGAAACTACGGCTACTAAAACCAACCAAACGAGACGCGATCGCTCAGTGGTACCGTTGAACTGTTAGACTGATTGAATGGGCCCGGTGTGACTGTAATACATGTCTTTCGTCCGCTGTCATCTAGAAATTCGTTACACGTAAATCTACACTAGTATTTGTATTTGTAGTAATGTTGCGCAATCCTGATCAAACATGAATAATGAAAATGACCTAAATCATATTTACTTTGTAAATGCAAAACTAGACCCTGATACTATGTTAGTGTGTTGTTAGCTAGGCTGGATGTTTGCCTAATCAATACACGACCTCCGTTTAGACAGTCACACACAATGTCTAAGAGAATAGGGAACACTGTAATGATGGCACACAGAAGCCTCTACGCTCGTTTAACAAACCTAGTATGTTTACAAGCTTATGTTTATTCATGACACTTGTTTCTTTGCTCAGCTTTTTAGTAGATGTGTATAATGTCATGGATGTACAATGTGCACAGACTAGAGTAAATATACTTTTAATCAGGTTTTTCTTCTCATAGAGTAGACATCTGTGTCATCAGTTCTTTTTTTGTACGTAATTTCGAGATAGATTCAGGCTGGGGGTGGTGGTTATACAGTGTCACGCATCTCTCTCTCTCTCTCTCTCTCTCTCTCTCTCAATGTGCACAGACTAGAGTAAATATACTTTTAATCAGGTTTTTTTTTTCTTAGAGAGTACACAACACTTGAGTGCAAAAGCAGCAGAGGCAGGTTTGACAGTCAAAACCTATAAAACTAAAGCTATACCATTTGTCCACCGGCTGGGCTCCCCTTCCCATCGAAGCTCGAGGATGACGACCTACCAAGAGTTCATCCAGCAGAATGAGGACCGGGACGGAGTGAGGTTCAGCTGGAACCTGTGGCCCTCCAGCCGCCTGGAAGCTACCCGCTTGGTGGTGCCGGTCTCCTGCCTCTTCACGCCCCTCAAGGAGAGGCCCGACCTCCCTCCGGTCCAGTATGAACCCGTCATGTGTGGCCGGGCCAACTGCAAGGCCGTGCTCAATCCATTGTGGTGAGTAGAGAACTTAAAGTAACTCACTTGTATTGTAGATTTATTGTTTGTGTTGTACTTGCATAGCTTAACATCGGCCAGCTGTAAAGGCAACTAGAAAACAGACGTTGATAGGATATCTTTTCACGACCACTGTCAACTAACGTCTGACATGCCTCGGCTGGTATGTGTCAAGTGGGTTTGACCGTGTCCCGGTCTTAGCAAATATCAACTGGGATGCAGTGCTGCTGTGTATGTGTGGGTGCTGCTTTTAAGTCGTGTGTTTTTTTTAATTCAAATATTGAACAACTAGAGGCGTGGAGGAATAGTCGACTGTGCGCCACGATGAACGTGACTCATTTTTAAAGTTTTACACCATGTTTTTGTTGTTTTGTTGTCATTTACAGTCAAGTTGACTTCAGAGCTAAAATATGGGCATGCAACTTCTGCTTCCAAAGAAACCCAGTGAGTATTCATAATTACAAAATTGTATTTATCCGTTTTAAACTGTCGATGTTGTATATGCTGTCTCCAGTTATACGGTTGGACTAACACTCTGGTTGTAATCTCTGCAGTTCCCGCCCTCTTACGCGGGCATCTCTGATGTCAACCAACCGGCGGAACTCATGCCCCAGTTCTCCACCATAGAGTACATTGTACAGGTAAATATAGCTTGTTCATCATCACTGTGCCCTGACCTCTGCTGCCATGGCATGGAAACGCATACACAGAAACGCTTGTATGAAACCGTGTTTATATGTAATCTAAGGATTGGACTGGTGGCTCCCAGCGCAGCAATGCTTTTCTATATGCGAGAAACGTTATCTGCGGGAAGCCGAGGCCTGGGTTAAAACATTTGTGTCACAATAGAATAGGTTGGTCCATATATGACATGGTGGCCTGGTTTCCTACCCTAGGGACATGTTGGGTCTTTTCATCCACTGCCAATACGCAGTCATTAGGCTGCATTTATTTGCTATTTAACAATGGCTCCAAACACTACTGATCACCGCCGCAGATGGGAAATAAAGGCGTCTTTTCATGGCATTTTCTGTCACTTTCCATCTGTCCTCAGCGCGGCCCGACGGCCCCGCTGATCTTCCTGTACGTGGTGGACACGTGTCTAGAGGAGGAGGACCTTCAGGCCCTCCGGGAGTCCCTGCAGATGTCCCTCAGCCTGCTGCCGCCCAACGCCCTGGTGGGCCTCATCACCTTCGGACGCATGGTGCAGGTCCACGAGCTCAGCTGCGAGGGCATCGCCAAGAGCTACGTCTTCAGGGGCACCAAGGAGCTCTCCTCCAAGCAGATCCAGGTGGGTGATGGACGACGCTCGGCCTCGGCTGCCCTGACTGTCCTCGTCACGGTTGTTCTTTTCTGAAGGCTAGGGATAGTCAATCGGGCAGGGTGTTTGACTTCCAGCCGAAAGGATTCTGGGTTCTGTGATCCCAATGTCTGCAGTTTTACCTGTAGGCATCCTTGAGCAAGATGCCTTACCGCATGAATGACTGAATTAGCTGCACGTCGTTTTGGGTAAAAGCGTCTGCTACGTAAATACTATTTTATTTACATTTAGCCGACGCTTTTATCCAAAGCGACTTACAAGTACTTAACTATTTCAGGGACATTCCCCCTGGAGCAACTCAGGGTTAAGTACCTTGCTCAGGGGTGGCAGCCCCGGGGATCGAACCCATGACTCTCCGGTGCTCCATCTGGAAGTACTGTTCCTTACCCACTAGGCTACCATCACCCTTTTATCATTAGTAAATGATAGTAATAGTAAAATAGTATAATTTAACATCCTCCCCTCCTGCTTTCCTTCATGCTGTTGGCCTACACTTGACTTGACTTGTGTCAGTTGTGTCAGTGTATACCGTGATCTGGCCTCCAGTGGAATTCCATCCATGTCACAGGAGTCGGATGTCATCTTCTCAAGGATCATGCATAGAACATGAGTTTAAGTTCAGCTGCGACAAACAATGCTATGAATGAAACAATATTCCAGGTCAACCATTACAATGAGCAGAGACACCACTTTGTGGATGAGAAACCACTATAGCATGGCCTAAGTGGTTCGGGTCAGTGAAGCAATTTCTATTCTAGCCACTGAACCAGGTTTTTATACGCAGGATTACCTCTGCTGTGTTTAGCAGGACGTGAAACGCCATCAAGTAAATGACAAAAGCTCAATCTCCATCACGTGGCGTTTTTTAATATCTATTTTAATGTGTGTGTGTGTGTGTGTGTGTTTTCAGGAGATGTTGGGTTTAATGAAGCCAGCAGCATCAGGCCAGCAAGGCCGACCTATTGCTCCCCAAGATCCCTCAGCCTCTTGCAGGTAAGAACAGAACTCTTGTCTACTTACTTTGTCATTATTTTACACAATGACCACCACGGAATTCGGCCACCTACTATTCTGCAGTAGACAACGTTCCCGGTCTTCTTCTTTCCCCCGGCCGTGGTCCTAGGTTCCTCCAGCCGGTCCACCGGGTGGACATGAATCTGACCGACCTGCTGGGGGAGCTTCAGCGGGACCCCTGGCCCGTCCCCCAGGGCAAGCGCCCGCTCCGATCCACGGGCGTGGCGCTGTCTGTGGCCGTCGGCCTTCTAGAGGTACCGCTCTTACTTACTTACTACACACACGCACACACATACCGAGAATGCAAAGTATATATGCACATATGATACTTTTTGTGTTTTTTGATGTGACATGCATTGCGCTGTACGTTTTTTGAGCATGTGAAATCAGACTTGTCTTGTTGAACAAGCTTCAGTACCCACACATCCCTACATCCCTTACTAGAATTTCTTTTTTGTTTATTGCCAAAAATGACGCAAGCGTTACTTGTGCATTCTCATCTGAACTTTAGCCTTCTCCAGATGATCGTGCCACATGTAACTATCACAACTCCCTCTAAAACACACACACACACAGACACTTGATAACTTAATCTCTTTATCTGTACAGAACAGCACTTGGTCAGTACAAAGATCAGCTTGTTTTGAAAATCAGTGGCGTTGCCCAAAAGGTCTCTCCCCACTGCCATGCCTCTGTTTAGCAGACTGTTGATCAACGTTGAACACATTTAGCTATTCACACTGCTGATGCTTTCAGATGCACCCACTACATCTTCCGTCTGTAAATACGTTGTTTGCACATCATTGCGTTCGCTTTCATATGTATGGCATGCAGCCTTTAGTTTGTTCATGTGTATGGAATGCAGCCTTTAGTTTGTTCGCCACGTACTGACATTCCTTTTGAGATTACACCCCTCTTCCCTTTACTCACTGATAACTGTTTTAATCATGTGGCACTTTTGGTCTTTATAACATAGCCTTTATTAGTCTAATTACATATTTCTTTCATTTTTAGCACATGGTTGTATCCAAAACATAGAAAGATATAGCTTACCGCTGACTTGTCAATTATTATTATATTATTATTATTATTAATTTTATTTTTTTTCTACTTCAAATCTACATTGTATAATAATAAATGACATGCTGAAACACCACCCAAGCAAAACTTAGAGGTTTAAGTTTGCGATAATGATCAAGGTGGACAAAGACTATTTATACAACTCCAATAACGTTTTTGGCCATCTGAACAGTGAGAAACAAAAAGCATATCATTTGACATTATGCATACAGCCACCCTTACTCCCGTATTCCTATGGCTATACCTGAGGGGTCAATAAACACTGGTGAATAAAGACTATAATGTAAACATTCAGTAAGAGAAACTATGCTAGAGATCAGGCCTAGTCTAAAAAGAGAAATGCATCAATAGAAAACAGAATTTTTTTTGGTATTTCATGACAAAATTATATTCTTCAGCACAGCCATTTTTTACCCCCTATTCAGATCGTTACCGCATCTGAACACTTGAATCAAATTCATTTCAGAAGAGAAACATTTTGGGTAGATTGTGATTGTTGTTGTCTCTTGGTTTGCAGGGTGCGTTCCCCAACACAGGGGCACGTGTGATGCTGTTTACTGGGGGCCCACCAACCCAGGGCCCAGGGATGGTGGTGGGGGACGAGCTGAAGACCCCTATCCGCTCCTGGCACGACATCCAGAAGGACAATGCTCGCCACCTCAAAAAAGCCACAAAGGTGAATAAATGCCCAAGAATCAGCCAAGTCCATGGGACTCTGAAATCTGACATTGTCATTAATATAACATCTAATGAGCTTCGCAAAATTCATTTCCATCGTTCAGTTTTCTAACGACTTGTATTGTATTGTATCTGTTAGTATTATGACACCCTGGCGAATCGCACGTCCGTCAACGGTCACAGCATCGATATCTACGCCTGCTCTCTGGACCAGACCGGACTGCTGGAGATGAAGTGCTTATCCAACCTCACCGGGTCAGTGAGAGAGTTTGAACCATCTGTCCGTTTCCCCCCATCTTTCTATTGCCATATTGTGTTTTGCTATTCACGAGAGAACGGATGGGATTTTCTCTTGGGGGGGGGGAAAGTAGTTCTCTAAATGGTTTGCGTTGTGTTGTGTCCACAGGGGCCACATCGTGATGGGGGACTCCTTCAACACGTCACTGTTCAAGCAGACCTTCCAGAGGGTCTTCAGCAAGGACTACAACGGAGAGTTCCGCATGGCTTTCGGAGGAACCCTGGAAGTTAAGGTAAGCGGGGGGTCGATTAAACGGTTAGTCGATCGACAGAACATAATCGTTTTAGTCATTTATCAAGTACAAGTACCAAACATTTTCTGCTTAATTATTCAGAAATTCTAATATTTGGATCATTATAAAATGAATACTAGTTTTTCTTGGCATTTATCTTGTCAGATAAAGCAAGCACATTTAAGAAGTCACTTTGGACTCTTGTAAGCTGCGATGACATTTGCTATTATTTATGACATTTTCTACACTAAATGATTAATCGACGAATCGAAAGAATTATCGTTAGATAAATCGACTACGAAAATAATCGTTGGTTGCAGCCCAAGAAAATTATTTACTCATTAATCAGTCGAGTTCCTTCTCAGCTCGTTTGCAGGTCATTGAGGGTGTGTCTGTGTGTGTGTGTGTGTGTGTGTGCGCGCGTTTGCTTGTAGACGTCCAGAGAGCTGAAGGTGTGTGGTGCCATCGGGCCATGCGTGTCCCTTAACGCCAAGGGACCCAGCGTCTCAGAAAACGTGAGTCACCGCCGCTGCCAGCTGTAACATACGTATGAAGTGGAGTGAGATTCCTCTGTGTGCTGACGTGTGTGTGTGTGCTTTCAGGAGATGGGCGTTGGCGGTACGAGCCAGTGGAAAGTGTGCAGTCTCAACCCCTCCACTACGCTGGCCATGTTCTTTGAAGTGGTAAATCAGGTAAACTTTTGTCACCGAAACACACACACACACACATGCATGCTTTTTTACACAGAGGTCTATTCAAGCAGTCCATTCCCCTCAAAGTTCATTGTTTGTCCTTTTACTATGCCATTGATTTTGTGAAATACACACGATGTCCTGGCCAAATACTGTGTGTTTGTTCATTGTGAGTGTTCATGTGTAATATGAGTTTGGCTTTTCTCTGAACCCATTTGAGTGAGTTTTTACTTAATCACACAGTATTGGTCATCTGATTTTCTTCAGCATGCATGTATAGACTGATCTGTTTCTGTGTGTGCGTGTGCGTGTTCGTTTGCAGCACAATGCACCCATTCCCCAGGGAGGCCGAGGGGCGATCCAGTTCGTCACCCACTACCAGCATTCCAACACACAGCGGAGGATCCGCGTGACGACCGTCGCTAGGAAGTAATAACATTGAGCTCATAGATGTCCTCTTGGCACCTGGCTAAAAGAATGAATGGCATATTTGGTACTTTATCAATAAGTAATCGTACACGTCAGTCAGGTAGTTCAGGTGTGGTTAGCGCTGTTATGCGGCTATTTACAGTGCCAGTCAGTGACTCAGCAGAGTCAATACTGGCCCAGATGCAAACAGGATGTTTGCACTACGGCCCAGTCACAAATACACTTACGCAGCGTTTCTGCGTCAATCCACTGACATTTGCATATCTTTTCTCTCTCTCTCTCTCTCTCTCTCCCGTCCGCCTTCCCTTCTCCAGCTGGGCCGACGCCCAGTCGCAGATCCAGCACATTGAGTCGTCGTTCGACCAGGAGGCGTCCGCTGTGCTCATGGCTCGCCTGGGCGTGTTCCGGGCGGAGTCGGAGGAGGGGCCGGACGTCCTGCGCTGGCTCGACAGGCAGCTCATCCGCCTGGTGAGCCACATTCCTACCACGGCGTCCCTCTCGGTGGCGCGGAGCGCTGGTCTCCGTCACCGTGATGAATGCCATTTGACTGCGGGGAGTTCCCTCGTTGGAATGTTTATGCAGCAGCATGCGTTCGCACTAAGGCGTGCACGGTGACGCCTCCGAAGGCTTCTCTAAAGGTTCCCTCCTCCATTTCAGTGTCAGAAATTCGGCCAGTTCAACAAAGACGATCCCACCTCCTTCAAGCTGTCGGAGTCCCTGTCTCTGTACCCGCAGGTGAGACGACCCACCGCCCCCACCTGGTGGACATTTATATAATAACCTGATCGGATTTGTTTTATTTTCGTCCCTTTTTTTTGTTGCGTTCGTCTCACAATGCGGTCTGATCTTCTCCGCTCTTCCCCCCGCAGTTCATGTTCCACCTGCGGCGGTCCCCCTTCCTCCAGGTGTTCAACAACAGCCCGGACGAGTCCTCCTACTACAGGCACCACTTTGTGCGCCAGGACCTGACCCAGTCCCTGATCATGGTCCAGCCCATGCTCTACTCCTACTCCTTCCACGGACCACCAGAGGTCAGCCTCACACAAGCACCAGGGTCACACCCAAGCCCTGGAATATACCGCCACCGACGAGCCTGCAAGCTGAAACAAACCTTCTGTTTGGATTCAGTTGTTGTTGTTTGAAGGACCATTGTGGGCATTTTACCAGTAATATTAAGCTATCAGTATTATCATGACGTGGGCAAAGCTTTGTAGTGGGATTTATTTATATATATATATATATTTGAATAGCTTTCATTGTGTTGTTGAGCGTCATTAAGGAGCGTCATTCGCTCTATTGTTGAATAGCTGAATTACGCTGGAATGGACACACTGGGAAAAAGAACACTCCTCTTGAATCTTTTGTACCAGGCAGGCTATCTGTCTTTTGAATTGGAGGTAATTATGTGATTTTAGTGCGCTTAAATGGACGACGAGTTAACGTTTTAGAGACGGAATGTACCATCTACGCCTAGCAGGTTTTGTTAAGTCTTTTGTTAAGTCTTTGTTTCCCACTTATCTCAGTGAGCCAAAAATAATACGACTCTTTTAAACACATTGTGCGTTGAATATTTAACTCACTCTCTGTTATTCCCCGCAGCCTGTGCTGCTGGACAGTGGTAGCATCCTGCCAGACCGCATCCTGCTCATGGACAGCTTCTTCCAGCTTGTCATCTACCACGGAGAGGTAAGCAAACTCACCATTCACCTTGCACGGAGCCCACAGAGTTTGGAGAATGTCGAAAAAATGCCTGGTCATGAATATTCTTCAGAAAAGCTTAGTCTCAATGCAAAGGTGTTTGACTCCCAGCCGAAAGGTGTCTGCAGTCTTAGCTGTAGACATCCTTGAGCAAAAATGCCTGACCCCCATCTGCTCACTAATTCATCAATCTGTCAACGTATGTCAAATTAAGGCGTCGTTAAAAGATGTCATATACTTTCGTAAGTTGAGGTGTTGTCGTCGCTAAAATAAAATAAAAACAACAAACAATTTGATATACTTTTAATAAGTTGAGATGATTACACGCCAAGTAGCGGTCAGATGAATGAGGTAACTCACCGCTCTCTTTACCGTCCAGACCATAGCGCAGTGGCGCAAGGCGGGCTATCAGGAGATGGCCGAGTACGAGAACTTCAAGCAGCTGCTGCAGGCCCCGCTGGACGACGCCCAGGAGATCCTGCAGACGCGCTTCCCCATGCCGCGCTATGTGGACACGGAGCACGGCGGCTCCCAGGCCCGCTTCCTGCTGTCCAAGGTCAACCCCTCGCAGACCCACAACAACAGCAACGGCTGGACGCAGGTAGGACGTCGAGCGGTGTGTG
>OMNO01066949.1:0-12155 GCA_900303215.1 Trachyrincus scabrus | reverse complement strand
CACAGGCCTAATTATTATTAATACTGATTTAAGGGATTGTGGTCTGTGCCCTGTTTATTCCCCTGCTGTGTTTTTCACTGGGGGTTCACAATGCTGATTATTCATGCTGTCGTTAATATATCCGTAACTTGTTGCTGTGCTGCGTTGTTGTTGCTGCTCAACAAATACAACAGCGGCGTGTTCGTCTGCGTCCACAGGGAGGAAGAGGGAGTGGTTTAAAATAGACGATGCCATGCGGGTGTTGCGGTGTCATAAGCCCGTGCAAGCCACCTACTTCCAGGCGCTCCACGAGGACGGATGTCTGACCAGCAACGGGTCTCCCCTGGTGGCCACGATAAGCGGCGACCTGTCCCCCAGCTACAGCATCAGCCAGAGCTCCGTGTCGGGGATTAGATAACTATCACCAAACCTTAACCACGTCTCCCCCGGGGGCTTCTCTGTTTTGGCCACCACTTGCGCTCTTACTTGTATAATTCTCCCTCTCTTGTCTTTATTTTTTTTGTTTCGTTTTTTAAAAATAGATATATATATATATATCTATATATATATATATCAATAACATGGTTTGCCTTGCCAACTCTTTTTGTGCCAGATCACAAGTGATGGGTGACTATTCTAAGAAAAGAAAAGCGGAAAAAAAAACACTTTGTAAATGTTTTTTTTTTTTTTTTACTGATCCCTTCGTTATGTTTTTTTTTCTTTCTTTTCACTGATGACTGCATGAAGTTTCTCCTACTTCTCTTTCCTTAACGCACCCTTAGCGTGGTGATTTATTGAATGCAAGAACTACTTTTCACTGTTGTAATATAAACGTTGTATACATAGTGCTTACGCTGAAGGCTTCCGGTGATCCTTTCTGTTTATTTGTCTGTCCTCCTGTGACTGAATGTGCCCATGGGTGTACTTTACCTGATGTTGGTCAGCCATTTTAAAATCCACCCTATGGGCCGATGTCACCTAGCGGCTGTCCTGGTTCTAAACGCCACCCGGGTGTAGGAATTGAATGTGGAATTCCACATTTGGTTCCCCACGCCCAGGTGGCGAATAAGGCCCATAGTGACGTCACAGGTGGGTGTGTCCTCCCAGAGGCTTGATGGGTTGGTCAATCGATCATACATCTGGGCGGACACTCCCACTTGTGATGTCACAAATCAACATGGTAGATTTTGAAATGGGTTGTAAAATGGCAGCCCTTTTTTAATGATACAAAGCGTGGTGTGTTTGGATGGTGAAGCATGTATTGCATGAGCACTGTTTTGTTTAGTCTTGAGTGACCTGATGCTGATCATGTGCATCTTGGCTTTATTTTTCTCTCTCTCTCTCTCTCTCTCTCTCTCTCTGTGGTAAGGTTTTTGATTTGTCTCCCTCATTTTGCTTCCTATTTTGGCTTTATCTCACAGACCAGAAGGATTTGGGCCCCCTTGATAGTTTTCTTTGATTTGTTATTTTTTTATTGTGTCAAGTATGCTTCTCCATATTTTGGGGGGAAACTAGCCAAACACTACAGGTTCAACCGTAGAATACTGTACACCTGTGTATATGGAGAGGGCGGGGCAGTGGAAGAATGTAAAACCACCCCTTCTGTCCTCACTGTCATTCTCCTCAAAGAGCCCCTATTTGACCACCAGGTGTAAAAAATCTACCCCATAGTGACATCACAAGTGGGAGTGTCCACCCAGTGGACTGCAGGGTGGTCTATTCATCATGCATCTGGAAGGACACTCCCATTTGTGATGTCACTTGTGACGTCACAATAGGGTAGATTTTTAAATGGTTTGTAATGGCTAATCAACATCACAGCTGGTGGTCAAATAGGGGCCCTCTGACACCTTCAGGCGTTGTTTGTTTCGTTGTGTTTGAAGTTGAGGATGACTTCTTCCATATACTGAGACGGCTTGCGGCATACACAAACCATGGGTTTATCATTTCTAAATTCAGCACATATCACTTTGTTGTCCAGCCCTGTTTATTTTCCATTAATTATACTCTTCCCATTCAGTTTGGTTTGTAGCGATTGTTTACATTCACTGTGCTCCTGAAGGCGCTAGACAGGGGTTTTTAAAATGTTGTTTTTTTCTTTGTGGGCACTTTTATGGTATTTTTTTTTTTTTCCATCATTAAGTATTTAATCTGCATTCTTTAAAAAAAAAAAAAAAAAGACTTAAAACACCTGCTTGAGAATTGAACGTAATGTAAAGCGCTGTCTTCGCTAAGATGCAGAACAAAACAGCCTTGTACAGTTTGAGACCTTGTTTTTAACGTGTAAAATGCTTTTTTGGATAATATTTCTTTTTTGTTTTCTCTCTCTGTCTAATGTCTCTTAACGCAGGCTGTGTCGTGGGACACAGCAGGCGCAATACTGTGAAACTGGAGGCGCTGTAGATAGCATGCAAGACGTTTTTACTGTAAATTGTTAATTTCTGTATAGATCAAAGACGAGTACAAAAAGACAAAGACTCTTACGCGTCTGAGTGCAACATGGTGTTTCAGTCGAGGCTTCAAAACGTTGGATTGACCTTTTTATAAGAGCGACGTTGGCGTTGAGGTTCGGGGTGAGGCGTTTTCACTTTTAAGAAAAAAAAGTTGGCTTAAGAACAAGGAATGTTGCAAGCTTTTTGGGGGGTGAGGGGTAGGAGCCCATTTCTAGGAAGAAAAATTTACTTAAAATTCAAATTTCTTAAACCAAAGTAAATATATGTATAAATATTTAAATCCATGTATTTTCTTTTATTTTCCTTTTTGAGAGGAAACAGAGGCCCAGGAATATGACATGTTAAATCTGTAATCTGATTGGCTGAACCATTTGTCTGTCATGTATATTCTGATGTGCATTGGCAGGCCTGAGTGACGGCCGGGCAGTGGTTCGTCTCTTAGTGAGCTCCAGGTCACCATTTCATTGTTTATTGGAGAATCGTACAGTTATTTACTAATTGTGTAACGGACATCTCTGATATAGTCCCATATTTAATCCATCCAGTTTGACAGAAATGTATTTGAAAAGACACAGAAGGCAGAGCAAGTTCTTATCTTGGCTGTGAAAATGCTTTTCACTGATCTTGAATCTTTGACCTTTGAGGTTTTTTTATCATTGGGCTGACAAGGTGTGGTGTTCAAAGTCTTCAGCGTTTGATTTACCGAACCTGGCATCTCCAAACAATTCAACTCCCCTGTAAGTTATAAGGTGAAAATAATTGTGTAACAGTGGGATGGAGGTATTCAAGCCTGTGGCCCTGTCTGACTAAAATGTTGTTGCTATTGACAAATTGATTATTGTAGTCATAATAGCAAATTGAATGTAAGGACTTTTCACCAACAACATCAAGTGACAATTACTACCTTATCTTCTTTAACTCATTCATGAAATTGTTAATCTCGGATCCAGAAGTTCGACAACGCTATAGCCTAACTGCATAGGGCCTGGGCCAAAAAACATGCGCAGTGTTTACTGTTTGGTTACGGAGATATTCTTCAGAATATTAACTAAGTCGTGAGTGCATAATGGAGGTTTCAGAAGACGATTTTAACAGATGTATTTCTACAGTGGCCAGTCTACTACACAGGTTTGATTTTAAACCTTTACAGACACTTTGTCTAAGGCCCAAGTTTTAGCTTGTCTTCCCACCTACTACGGGAAAGGTTTAGTTTACCAGTGCTGGCCGAGTTTGTGTTCACTGTTGGCCAAGGAGGGACACCGACACTGGGAAGACGAAGCTATTGTTTTAGTTATCAGGCCTCTTCTGGAGCCGAGATGAATGGTCAGCCATATCACGTTAGTTGTGGTTCCGCTGGTCAGGTTGTTTCCAGCAGAGACTCATTCCGTGTAACACGCGTAACACAAATTTGAAGGGAAAGAAATTGAAACGCCCCGCTCACCCAGATCTGGGTCTGTCGTCAGACTTTAGATGATTAAAGGGCCCCCGTTTTACCACCAGGTGTGACTGTGATTAGCCATTACAAGCCCTTTAAAAAAATTGTCATGTGACCAAAATTGTCATTAAATTGACATAGTGACATCATGCAGTGGGCGTGTCCACCCAGATTCATGATCGATAGGTAAGCCCTACCAGTTGGTACAGTCCACTGGGTAGGCTGATCTAGTCATCATTCATCTGTGTGGACACACCCACTGTGTAATGTCACTGTAGCCCCTTTTACATTTTTGTTGCGCCTTTATGCCGGCAGCGGAGGTAGTAACAAAACCGGAATAAAGCCGGATCGATGTCTGTGTGAACAGGGTCAGCCGGCACGGCGGGGCAGTGGGCGTGGCGTTTCGATGACGTTATGTGTGTTACGTTATGTTCTTCAGTTTGTCCCCCAACGTATTTCTGATCGCACAAACACGTAACTCGCACGAATCCGCCATTGTAACTAGGGATGCAAGAAATACCTAAAAGCGAATCGAATACATGGTCGAAAAAGAGACTGCGATAGTGCTATGGATAAAGCAATGCCGGCATTTTTTATTCTGTGTAAAAGGGTTTTTAAAAAGTAAAGTCGGATCTTCTTTACATATCTCTGTAAAAGGGGCTATGACAATTTTTAAACTGCTTGTAATGGCTAATCAGTCACACCTGGTGGTTAAATAGGGGCCCTTTACATTTCCCAACTGTTCGTTTTTCCTTCCTTCTCTCGTTTCCTGATTGTGCATGAAAATTAAGGTTTTAACATCTTGTTTTGGTATTTGAAATGGAGGATGTGGCGGTGAGACATTGACATTTAGTTCCCCCTGCCTCAGTGGTACAATTATGAACCGCCTCGAGTGGCTGGCGCCATCTAACGTTTAACAGAAGTACTGCAGATCGTTTCTTGTTACTTCAGCAGACATTTTGATGCGGTGGTTTCACTAATTTCCTCCTAGTTTAATTTACTACCCCGAAGCAAGCTGCGAAAATGTCATAAAATCACTGAAGCACTTGTTCTGCTCGAGCTCAGCCTTGAAGTTACATGTGTGTAATTGTTCTACAAGGTATGAATCACTGGACTTTTTTGTGGAGTAAACCAGTGAGAAGACTGAAGATTGTAATATACATGTGCCAACAAATAAACACCAGTATTTCACACAAGCCTTTCATTTTGTGATCAACTGGTCCATCACATAACAAAATGTGGTAATGGGCAAACATACATAGTCACTAAATGCCTAGAAAAACTATCCATCAAGATGAGTGCTGGTGTATGCAAGCTGCACTATTTACTCCCGAGGAAGGTCTGACTCCCATTGCTTGGATGCAAGTTACTTCCCATGGACAGGGTTTCTTTGACAGCCATTTGTGTAACAGGCCAATACTGCACTATATACAGTGGCATTCATCTCAGACTATCCAATGTCTCACATTAACATTTCAGATCTGTACATACAGGCCATTATCCATGCCATTGGACAACCATTTAACGTAACGTTTGTTCATTAAACATTTTATTCCCAGTTTCGGCACCATCATGGATCATGCTGATTATTAAAGTGAGATTGGCGCCATTAACGTTTGGTTTGCATACAAGGACAACAAACAATCCCCAAGCATAGGTCCATCAAGCATAGGTCCATCAAGCACAGGTCCACATCAGACAAGGACACCCTCCCTGGGAAAGAACCACTGAGAACAGCATGTTTTTTGACGTTTTATTGTACAGAAAAACAGGAATTTACTGAGGAGGCTGCTGTCCTCGGCCACGCCCAAAGCCACCTCTCTGGAAAAGAGAAACGAAGAACCAAATAAAAAAAAATTAGTAAATCAACGTTCACAGAAAGACATTTCATTTCAGAAACGCTCCCATCCACAACCCTCCAGACCGGCGGTGGTACTTACGAACTGGAACTCGGTCGCAGCTCCAGCTCCAGCCTCTGCCTTCTTGTCAGCACCAGCTGGGAACAGACATTAACGTTAAACACAACACATCACCTGGAGGTCCCCAAAACACATTCAGAGGCTCAGGAGCTCACAAGCTACCGGTTAAAAAGCACTGCTACTCTGCCTCTAGTCACACTAGAGGCAGAGTTGATTGCAGACATGGCCGTACGAGTCTAGTTTGCTTATTAGGTGCTTAGTTTGGAGAAGAAACTCTGCCAATTTGGAACAACTTAGCAACACACTAGAAACACTGCTGCTTTCTAACTGCCAACAGCTGAGTGAGCAGCAGTGTAAAGTAGTGGTGGTGATGGTGGTGGTTATACGTACGGGGTGCAGCAGAACGTCTGTAAGCATCTCTGTCAGCCTCTCCACGGTTGAGGCGGGCGGGCCTCTCCCCCTCCATTCCTGAAAGAGGAGCGTTCACAGTAAGCAAGGAGGAGACGAGCAACTGGTGAGGACACCTCAATCACTCAAAGACACTCTGAGGGAAGAACCCTGAAGTTAGGGAATACCCCGTCTAAAACATAAATAAATCAGTTCCAACCCAAGCTAGTTCTGATGAGTTAGACCAGCCGGGGCAACTTAAGTTAACTAATTAACTAATTTTCCAGGATGTAGGTCAATGATAACCACAAGTCAAGGATAACATTTAGATATAATTTGTCTTCAACCTATGTCAGATATTGGACTAATAAAAAAATAAAATAGTGCAGTTGATGAGAAATTCCTTTTTTAAGAAGATCCAATCAGGTGTTCTGCCACTGAAACGACTTAGTCAAGTCCTTTCAGGTGGGGTGGTCAGGTCAGCCACATCTACACCAACGTCGCCCCTCTGGAATGCCCCCACTCAGCACGTCTACAGCAACTGAATGACTGCCCTCCCAATACAATAAAACACGCCTACTCTTATGTACTCCGGACAATTGCATTATGTGGAAAAGGATTCTTACAGCAACCACAGAAAACACACTAAACCATCATGCGCTTTGAAGCCTTGTCCACACGTATATGGGTATTTCTGAATACGTTTCTCCACACCAACAGTGTTATAGAAAATATCTCCGTCCACAAGAGCACGCAAAAACGATTTAAAACGCTCACATAAGCATGCCAGGCCAGTGGGTGGAGATATAACTGTCAAACACCACAGAACATTAGGAGCATGAGCATTGATGGGCTGTATGATGATGTAACGCTAGGTTGACTTGTAAACATGTAAATACACCTAACAGTACTAGCCGCAGATAAAACACACCGGTAGTCCACCATTGTTTGTAGGTCACTGGCGCATGCCCAATGTGTGAAACAATAGCCATGTGGAAATCGAGGTCATGTCATCGTTTTGCGAAACCTCTGGTTCCCCGGTCCATACGAATATACAGAAAACTGAGTTTTGAAAAATCTCCACCGTGGAACGAGTTTTTCAAAAGCTTAGTTTTCAGTGACCTGAAGTGTCGTTTTGGTGTGGACGCAAAACGCAGAGAAAATAAAAATACCCATATACGTGAATAAAAATGTTGACAAAATAACCCCCGAAAGATCTGCGTATTAGTCATCCATGAAGGACGTACCCTTGGGCCTGGGCCTTGCGGTCTCAGGGCGGGTCTGGCGACGCAGGGTTGCGGGGACAATCTCTGGGGGGAGATGGAGGAAGTCTCTCAGGTACTGGATACCCTCGTTGGTCAGGTACCAGTAGAAGTGGCGCCAGGCAAACTGCTCCTTGACGTACCCACACGACTTCAGGGACTGAGGAAAATAAAACACACATTTACTCCTCGGAACGGTAAATAGAACAGGTTACATGAACAAACTCGGTCAAACTATACTTCTGTGGCGATTAGCCGTGTAGGCGCACCGCAGGCCTCTACATCGTCAGTGTGGCCATCTCCGTAGATTAGTAACTACGTGTCAGGGGCGATGACAACTTGGCAGTTCATTTGTAGGACATATTTTCACATTAGGAAGACCACCAGATGTTACCAGTGGTGGGTAGACTACTGAAAAGCTATACTCAAGTAAAAGTACAATTACTCCCATAAAAAAACAACTTAAGAAACCTACTAAGTAAAAGTAAAAAAGCCTCAGGTTAATAAATTACTCAAAATATTGTTTAGGGAGTGTGGGCCAGTGCAAAATAATGAAAACAACTTTTTTTAAATTAAGTAGAGCAGGTAGGCTAATCAAACAAGTAAGGATACCAGATACAATTGAGATATTAACAATACCCTATTCTCTCCATCTCTACCCTTCATCCATCTCATCTGTAGTAGAGGTGCTCCTCATGCACTCAGCCTACACTCAATCCCTGCATTTAGAGCAGACTAGTTGTAACGAAGGTATAAATGGCAAATGCAGCGACGTAAAAAGTAGAATACTGGCTCAAAAATAGTCGAGTAAAGAGTAGAAGTACAGTTTAAAAAAAAGGAACATGAAATTTTTTACTCATGTGCCTTACTTGTAAAACGCGGTACTACCCACCACTGGATGTCAATGAATTAGTGACTTTTGACAGACTATGCTGAGAATCACCAACAGCAATGCAGAACCATACATCCGAGCACCGATGCAGAGACCCATGATGCAGAGACCCATGATGCAGAGACCCATGATGCAGAGACCCATGGTCTACAGAAGTGTGATACAACTTTGGATATCAAAATTTGGGTTAACGAAGCTATGCACCATATAGTGCACCATGTACTTTCCTCAAGAGCTACTGAAATACTAGCTTCCATGATACTTGTAAACATGTTACTATAACATCATATCACAATAAAACTAATTCTCACCAGCATAGCTTTCATCACATGAAGGTTGGGCACATTCTTGTCGGCCAGCTCGGGATGCTTGGCCAGGTGGACGTCTTTCTTGGCAACCATGACTCCCTCCTTGAAGAGGAGCTCATAGATTGCAATGCGATTTTTCTTGGGCATCAGCATCTGTTCAAAGTGAGGATAACGTTAGAGACTTGGACTCTAGACTGACTGCTACTACTAGTGACACCAATGCACTGGTTGATGGCCACCACTTCACATCTCCTAGCTTGCTAGCCAGATCGACGTGCAGGCTAGTGATGTAAAACTGCAGTTGACAACGGTTTAGTTGTAATAATGAACTAACAAACGAAAAGACATACGTTTAAAGTTAACACAAGCACATGGAGACTTTGTATATATTGAATATTAACAAACTGGCTGCGATAGTGTTTGGAGATGGCGGCTCCACAAGTATAGCGGGAAGTACGCTGCAAGTAATAACATAATAGGGGATGTTATGGGGTGTTTAGTAGAGAAATACTACCAGGTATGTATATATTAGATACACTGTGCCACACGGTGAAAAATAAAATGTAATATTACATACGATGTTAAAGATATTTTAGGATTCCAATGCCCGGTATCGCTTTACCTTTCCACTTGGTTAGGGGCAGGAGCCGGAAGGAAAGACTCTCCTCACTCCGGAAGGGTTATTCACGCGCCCCGTGCAGGAAGATACAGCGCCCCCCAGTGTCATGGAGGAGAACATGCTTTAATATAGCGCCCCCCAGTGTCATGGAGGAGAACATGCTTTAATATAGCGCCCCCCAGTGCCATGGAGGAGAACATGCTTTAATTTGAAAGTACTTTGTTTTAAAATACCATGTACTTTTTAAAATATAATTGTGAACATTACCGTTTTTTTATTGATAGACGAAACATAAATATCAGCATTGTTGGCACTTTGTAGAGGTTTGCTTTGACCGTATGGGTTATATTACAGCAGGCCTATTGTCGAAGGAGCTCTTTCTGAAGAGACCGCATTGATGTTGTCGGACCATCCCCCATCCGCCGGCTCCCCGCCCCTTTCAGCACCGGGCAGCACTCCTACAGTCCGTGGTACTCAGCGGAGGCAAGAGCCCCGGCGCCAGCTCGGAAGAAAATGATAACGTACTGAAAATTAAACAGAAGTCGGATACTCATTTCGTTAAGGTACGCCATGCTTGATTGCACTATTACCACCATAGAATCTGTACTTCACCGCAACCCGACCTATCAAAAGATGTACAGATATCAGAGGCTATAAGACGTTTTTTAAGTTGCTTATTTGATAATTTTGCTTATTTGATAATTTTGCTTATTTATTACTTCAAATGAATGTGCATTATTTTCGTTCCTTTGCCATTACGTGTGCATCTGTATTGATGAATTAGGCCTATTGGCACACTATCGATTAGATGTCACAGTGCTGATGTGCATCAATCTGCTTCAGTAGACTGAGTGACTGCTCAATGAGATGTGATGTAATGTAACACATAGCGTCTAAAATCATTGATCTCCAACACGTTTTGCGTTCTCAATCCAAGAAAGTTGTGCTCCAATGCAACGACACGGAGTAGGCTATGTCTGCAGCGGAGCAGGGGGCTTTGGGTGTCTTCCCTGATAGACCCACAGCATGCATCTCCCGGTGATCTACCGGTCAACGGCAGCCGGTGGTACCGTGGTATCCGAGAGGGAGGGCTCTCACCTGTCTGTGTTGCGTGGGCTTGAACTGTCTGGGCCGGGGTTGTGTGGGCCTACAGGTATAGCTATTCAATTCAATGCATATTATGATTGACGTGCTTGTGGTTGTTTGTTTGTTTGTTTGTTTCGTTGCTGCTTGGCTGTTTTTTTCCCCTTCACCTCTTACCTGCTGATGATTTTGCTGAGGTGATCTAGTGACGTCACGACGAAGACCTGTTCGGTGTAGGGTTTCTCGTTCTCACACAACGCGTCACTTCTCTGATTATCCCTCAGAGAGATAGAGCGAACGATCCCAACAAGGCTATACTAGTATTGTCAACTACTTGACTAATCATTAACTGTATAGAGTGATAGTCTGATGCATAATCATTGCTATGTAGCCTATTGTTTTTTTTTCTTTCTTATTTCTTCATTGGGAATTGTATTTTATTTATGGAACATCATCATAATTTTCTGTGATACCAGTACCATAACTTGTTATTGGTATCACAGAAAATGATGATGATGTTCCATAAAGTCACTGACATCAAAACCCATGAACCTCCTTTATCCTAAACGGTTGTTTCCCAGTGGCTTAGCCCAACACTCAGGCATCGGCTAGCTAGACACACTTCCCTCTTTGTCTTCCGCATACCCGTCCAGATTCATCTTCCAGGGCCATTCGTGTCTCGATGCCTAAGTGCCCATTTTATTACAGGGGGGGAGTCAGGGGACACATTTGTATGCAACCCCTACTACAATACAAGGCTGATATGCAGAGCTTGGAAACATGAGGGTCAAGGGTCATGTAGTGTGTGGGGTGAGTACCGAGAAAGAAGGGCCCCAAACAGGTGTGCATACGGACAGCTGGCCCTGTGTTTATTTGCTCATGTGATGGGCCCTTATCAGAGTGAGTGGCTCATTGGATTAATTCATGTGACGACTTTCACGACATTCCTCTTGATTTTGGAGGACCACCCAGTTGACCCCCATGTTGTAGAGAGGGATGACAGATGGGCCTGGGTTTTTAATTTAATCAGTGAGGTTACTTCCTAAGTTGCCCATCTCTTTTCCTCTTGCGGGTCTGACAGTTGTATTCCCCATGGGGACAGAGACTGTTGCTGGTTTGTCCTTTTTGTTTGTGCTTACTGAGGAGTGGGTCGGTCCTCATCTGGCGCTCAGCCCTAACATCCTCAAATTAAATAAAGCCAATCTCGTTACCACAGCTTGTTCTGTCGCCATTGATTGTCTGCTTAGAAACGTCACTCAACGTCATTCGTCGTCTTCGTTTTGAGTGGGCGACACAATTCTTTCAAACAAGACTTCCCTCCGTCATCCAGTTAGGGGATTGTTTTTCAGCAATCCTATTGCCATTGTCAGGGACATTTCTTATCATTTACTTTTTCATCGTGGATAGTGTAGTCATGGCTAGGGCGTAGCGGTGGGCGTATGCATGGTGGGTGTAGGTAGGCTGTACTGTGTAGGTAGGTGTAGGCAGGTACTGGGCTTGATCCCCAATGTCCACAGCCTGACCCGCAGGCATCCCAGAGCAGGATGCCCCTACAGCCCTACCGGCTCCTTAATGACCGGTGTCTGAATTCACCGTAAGTCGCTTTGAAAGCGTCTTTTCATGGATATTCTACCACAGGTTTGCAGTGTGGCTGGGCGTGCATCTCGTGTAGGGTCTGATGTTGGGTGACTCATGTAAGACGCTGCATAATAAGCAGACTCTCTCTATGCACTCGCTGGTAATTCACACCGCTCACACTACCAGGGAGGATCCTGTTCTTCGTGGGCGACTCCCATGGGACCTAATGTGCACAGAACT
>OMNO01066940.1:6938-18453 GCA_900303215.1 Trachyrincus scabrus | reverse complement strand
CAAAGAGCTTCAGGGGAGGCGCGAAGGCGTGAAAAAAAGAGGCGGGAAAAAAAGAATCAAATGATTTAACCCTAACCCTAACCCTAACCCTTTCTGGGAAATAATAAAATAATAAATAATTTGGTGGATGAATTGAATTGAATAAATAAATAATATATATTGTTTTTAAAGGCAATTTGATCACTCCCGCGTCAAATCATTTTGAAACAAAACATCTGGTATTAGGCTAGCATTGAGTGCAACGCAGCGCGAGAGAAAATGTGTGAACCCAGCATGAAGCGCAGGAAGTATGATGATGACGATTTAAAGTTGGGATTCTCTTGGATGGGGCCCGCCGATGTTCCAAGGCCACAATGTGTGGTTTGTAAAGAGGTGCTGGCTAACGATAGCATGAGACCCTGCAAACTCCGCAGGCATCTGGAGACCAAGCACCAAAGTTTGGTGTCTAAGCCGCTAGAGTTTTTTAGTACCAAGCTGAAGGAATTAAAGACACAGAAGAAGATAGTCGAAACATTCAGTACTTCAAATTGCAAGGCAACTGAAGCATCGTATGGCGTAGCGTTACGCATTGCAAAGGCGGGTAAGCCGCACAACATTGGCGAAACCTTACTCCTCCCTGCTGCACAGGATATGTGCTCGGTGATGATGGGAGAAGCTGCCGCGGCCAAGTTGACTGTCATCCCCTTGTCTGACAACACTGTCCAGCGCCGTATCTCTGACATGGCATTGGATGTGAAGGAGCAGGTGTTGGACGGTGTTCGTGAGAGTCCCTACTTCTCCATTCAAATAGACGAGTCCACCGATGTGGCCAACTGCGCACAGCTAATGACTTATGTGCGCTACATCAGAGAGCTCAATGTCCAGGAGGAGTATCTGTTTTGTCATTCTCTGACAGCTCACACCACGGCAGAAGAAATATTCAAGGCCTTGAATGACTTCATTGAGGATAACAGCATTGATTGGAAGCGGTGCTGTGGTATATGTAGCGACGGGGCCAGGGCAATGACAGGTCGCCACAGTGGTCTGGTGAAACGCGTACAAGACGTTGCTCCCACCGCTGTTTGGAGTCACTGCATCATCCATCGACAGGCCTTGGCGGCCAAGAAGATGCCCGAGGAGTTGCGTGCCGTCCTGGGTGAGGCAGTAAAAATTGTGAACCTGATTAAATCGCGCGCCCTGAATGCTCGTCTGTTCTCCATCCTCTGCGATGAGATGGGCGCACACTTCCGCCAGCTACTCCCGCAATCTGAGGTCCACTGGTTGTCCCGGGGCAAGGTCCTCACCCGCCTGTGTGACTTGCGTGAGGAAGTCCTCCTATTTCTCGCCCAAATCAACTCTCCATTGGTGAAACACATGGAGGACATGAACTGGGTGGCAAGGTTGGCCTATTTGTCTGATATTTTCGAAAGGATTAATGTGCTCAACACTTCTCTGCAGGGAAAGGACTGCCATGTCTTTTTGGTACGCGATAAAATCTTTGCGTTCAGGAAAAAGTTGGACCTGTGGCGTGTTCGTGTGGAACGGGGCTCGGTGGAAATGTTTACAACCTTGGAGGATATTTTGGAGAAAGCAGGACTGGCCGTTGCCTCCGTACAACAGGTAGCCACTGCGCATTTGATGGGGTTGCACGAGCAGTTTGGCGATTATTTTGGAGAGGAAACCATGGCGAATCAGTGGGTTAGAAATCCATTCAGCTTCCCAGCAGAGCCCCGTGATGGACTGAGCATCCAAGAGGAGGAGGCCCTACTTGACCTGAGCTCTAATATGGAGTTGCAACAGAAGATGCGTGAAGTGTCACTTGCACACTTTTGGCTGTCTGTGGAGACCGAGTTCCCGTCCCTCTCCAGAAGGGCTATAAAAGCACTTATCCCCTTCACGTCCACCTACTTGTGTGAGTGCGGGTTTTCTGCCTTGACCCTGATTAAGAGCAAGTACCGGTCGAGGCTGCAGGTGGAGGGCGACCTGCGCTTGTTCCTGTCATCAATGCAGCCCCGCATCCACCGTCTGTGTGCAGCCAAGACGCAGACTCACTGCTCCCATTAACTGTGTATTTTTCCAATGGGTTGTGTACATTTTCATGTTCTCCATTTTCATGTTGTCCATGTTCTCCGTGTTTTGTTAAAAGGTGACGGATATGTGTTAAATGCAACAAAACATGCACAAATAGACATATATACTAATTATTAACCACTTTTATTGAATTGAAAATGTGGGAGATTGAGTGTTCAAAACAAACATTTTCAAACCCTTTATGGTTGCAACCCTTTATTTTAAAACAGTGGATTGTTATTATTATTATTATTATTATAATATTATTATATTATGCCTTTTATTAAAATGGGGGAGGCCCCGGTGACTTGATGTTCTCTGAAGGGAGGCTCACTGTCTTACACTTTGAAAACCCCTGGTCTATAGTATATAGTATAGTATTGTAGATAGTATATAGTGTTGTTTATAGTATAGTATTGCATAGTATAGTATAGTGTAGTATAGTATAGTATTGTGGTAGGAATTCAGAATGCGGGAGTGAATGGGGAGTAAGCATTCCATTGTACTTGTTACATATGGCAAATAAATAAATACAAAAAACAAAACAAAAAACACAGAGTTAAACTGGCTTGAGTCTGTCACCCTCTGCCTCTCACATAATGTTATTCAAGGGAACCTTCCTGAAATAACACGTCAGCCTTTGCTGTCCAAAAAGAAACATGCAATGGAGCGTCATTTATTGTTTTCCACCCATCGCATCTCCCGCCATGCTGCAAACGCTCGCCGAATGTTTGTTTCAAATGACGCCTGGGAATTAACCAATAATGGAAGGCAGGTTGCAGGTTTAGGGGAAATTAATAATTTTAATAAGGAGAAAAGCCAAATAATAAAGGTGTTCCAAAGTTCCCTTGTCTTCATGTAGCGTCTCTTCCGCATCTCGTTTCCATGCCGGCTCGAGAAACGGCGAGGACTCATCGTGGAACATGAGCTGAAGGCAGGAGACTCATCGTGGAACATGAGCTGAAGGCAGGAGACTCATCGTGGAACATGAGCTGAAGGCAGGAGACTCATCGTGGAACATGAGCTGAAGGCAGGAGACTCATTGTGGAACATGAGCTGAAGGTTCAACGAAGGGAAGAAAAAAGTACGTAGCACTGTCACGATTGGTCAACGTAATCGCCTAAATCGACTCATTTGTTGACTTCGAATCCATTGTCAATGTTGTCATGTATTAATGATTATTTTTGGACAGCCCTGTATACAAGATCTCAATGTCAATATGTCATAGAAAAAGGAGTGACAGGAGCCTGACAACCCTACTGTAAATGCATCTTGTTATTTTGGGAATCACATGTCTAATGGTGTATTTATATCACTGATAGACAGAGTGACTGTGTGCAGGTGTCAGCTTTAGTGCTGTCATCTACTATAAATCATTAGTTGCAGCCTTAACACGAGAAAACAAAACAATCTGAATCAGAAAGTGAAGGAAGTGGGAGAAACTAAGATGTTGACATCTATATATTGACAATATATACATATTGTCAAATATCTACTTTTAAATTTTCTATATAAATTATACAATATCTAGTTTCATCAGACAATATCCAAGTTCATATCACAATATTGATATTACATTAAGGAAAACTACTGGATTCTATCAAGTTTTCCATTTTAGAAATTCTGGATAATTATAAATAAATTTTATAATAAAAATGAATTTCTTCTTCCAGACTGTTAAATATTCTCCTTGTTACTGTGAAGAGGCCAAATCAGATAGCGATGAATTCATTTGACTGCTGCTGCCAGTCCATTCCCCGCCCTCTCCTTAGTGCTGCCACTTCAAATTAAATCTCACTGCTACACCTACTGGCCATTTGAATGGGCAGCTGCAGTCACTGTGAGCAGACGTGATGGGGTCATATTATTCAGATTATCAAAATGTAATCTAAATTCTGGCCTTTCATCTGCAATGCCAACATATGGGCCTTTGCACATCAATCAAGGATTCTGCAGTGTACACACAGTTTTGCATAAATCCTGTCAAAAGGCCCAATGTGTATCTCTGCAGCACCGGTCCTTGTTCAAACAAAAGGCCTGCAGCTTTATAACTATGAATGGCTTCATGGCTGACAGATGTCTTGGAGGTGCACCTAGTCGTGACAAGACGAGCTCATCACGCTGAAGGCTATTAACGGCAGGTTATCAACCTTCACACTGAGATTGAGGTTAAGATTGAGATGAAAAACCTGCCAAGACTCTGATCCAGTCAGGATTCGGTAGCATGGTCTCATCTCCCTCGGGAAAGTTCTTTATCAGGTTTTTGGGTCTTTGTTTTATAGGGACGAGATGAAACAGGCACAGGTTTGTTCTCTGGTTCAATATTCCACAGGCTCTGATTCAGGGCGAATTGGCGACAATCTGTCAGTGGTTAGGGGGAAAAATCGAATTGATGTATAATAGAGAAAAAGGCCACTATTAATTTGTGTCTGGTAATCCTACCATCTTGGATGGGCCCAGCTGCCATTCATTCAAGGTCCCTTGAAGATCCCTCACGGTTCATTCGCCTCACTGTCAGGAAGAGGTCTGTCCGCTTGACACCTCCAGCCAGATTGTACCAGCTGCCTTAACTGGGCCACTTTGAAGGGCCCAAACTACTGTAGCGTGAACCCCTGCTGGCTTTTATTTTACATCCACTTCCCAGTACTTCCCAATTAGACTCATTGGTCTAACGCGGCCCGGAGCTTGTAGTGATTTTGTGTCTCTGGGTATAAGAGTCTAATATAGCTGGGCTCTCCTGCTACTGACGGGTCTGCAGACTCACCGTGGGCTCTTCTGCAGAGAAGAGCCCAAGGGAATTCTGGTTTTCTTTATGAATCGTTAGAGAGTAGCAAATGTAGCTTGTCTTAAACTAACAGACATTTTGGTGGTATTATATTTATTAAGTATTATATTTATATGATCATGTATAAAGTGTGCCAACATTAACCATCTGGCTGACATTTAGGGAGGATTGTGAATATTATAACGAGTGAGATACAGCTTTCAATGTAGTTAAAAGACCACAGAAAACCTGCTACCTTGTAAACAGTTACTCAGTGAAGGTGAAGGGGGGCCTACTCCTCGAACAGGGGGCCTACTCCTCCGTACAGGGGGCCTACTCCTCCGTACAGGGGGCCTACTCCTCCGTACAGGGGGTCTACTCCTCCGTACAGGGGGCCTACTCCTCCGTACAGGGGGCCTACTCCTCCGTACAGGGGGCCTACTCCTCCGTACAGAGGGCCTACTCCTCCTCCCTGCAGACCAAAAGGCTTGTGGGCACGGGGCATCAAAGATTCAGGGTATAGATTTAACACCGCAGGACAAAAAGAGCTCAGGTCGGTAAGATCTTGGAGTCCCACACAGCGGCTGGAGAAATGACTGAAGGATCAGAAATGGCTCAGATATGTCAAAAGGGCACGTGTAACGATTTTTCGCACGGACAAAATGAGTTTCTGCCCACAACTGGACCACCTGGCACTCGACAAAGATGGAGAAACGGATCCAATTGTCAAAAGTGATTGTTTACAACAGTTGGGTTTCCTATTCCAACAACATCTGGGGAAATAACGTCATGCATTATGCTAGCATGGACAGGAGCACGACCCATTGTGTGAGGAATGAGGATAGAGAATCTAAGTCCAGTCTCACCATGTGCACACCACCATCATCTCTTACATTCATACAGAACTTTTGCTCAAATCTGAATTAATCCAGCAAATACAGGCCTAGGATTAGCATTTTTCATGTGGAAAGCAACCGATATTCAATTGTTAATGTGGGTTACACAGTGATATGTGCCAGTAGTTTCTTTTCCTTGTGTTTTCCTTGTTTCCTCATTTTGCTGCAAGCATTTTGGACACCAAGACTGAGAAAGGGACATCCAATGGTCGGCCAGTCACTGACCTCCGATGATCAATAAATGTCTGTTACATTCTAGCTTCCCTCACCGCATGTGTAAACAGATTGATTATTAAAATTATGTAAAGTAAAAGAATAAGAGCTAAAACTGCTCAGTCTTACTAATGTTTCTTCAACTGAACTTTTGCTTAATTAAGATCCTAATCAATTACACTGAATTAAATTACTTTGTTTTCATGCAATGGTTTTATGTGATGTAATACGACATTTGTGATTAGTACTAAGCCCTAGCAGTGATGCTAGGACACACACACACACACACCTAATACATTCATCCCTGGATGATATTTGTTTGGCAGTAAGGCAGTCAAACAGCTACTTGTTTTTCTGCCTGCATTCAATTGTTCAGATAAACAAGATAAACAAGCTGGAGACTGGTGATTAGACTGATGAGCAGCGAGGAGCTACAACTCATAAGCCAGAGGGGAGAAACACATGAAGTCCTTACAAGACGCTGGGTCCTCCCTCTTCAGACGGTTTGTGTTAGCCTCACACATCAAACCCTACGGCGGTAGAGAAACTATACATTGAGCAGACAATTCCATAGATCTTCTACATTCATCTTTTGGAAAGGAGGGCATGAGATTAAAATGTGTCAGTGTCCTGGTGTCATACTCCATCATAGTAATTTATAATTACTAAGCGCTTCTTCAGTTACTTATGGGGTTATACAGCATGACAAACTGTATGTGCTCGTAGAACAATTATCTGATGAAAAATCATGGATGAAAAGACTGCATTTTATTGCAACAGATGTATTTGTATGCATTATCATCATTATTATACTTTCTTAATCTGCAGTACCAAAAACGTTTTTGTGCTTCATATTTACTCTGGTTGGTACAACAGAAAGGCCTACATATTCTAGAACTAATCACATTTACCTGAAATGAGGTCAGAATCTTCCACACAAATATCCAAGAACTACTAAAAAGGCTGATGAACGATATGAATTGGCTGGAGTGGCCGTGCCTGTATTGGATTGTGAAGGACATGGGGGCAGACGTTGGCCCAGCTGGCGGAGATACGAGGGGGACTGGGTTTCAACAAACCTGTGCATACATGCTCCCAGAGGTAGCTGGGTTTAAGGAGAGCCCATGTAGAAGAAGCAGATGGCTTCAAGACGGAAGTCATTCAATAAGCTACTCAATAATACTTATTTATATAATAATATTTACTTATCTATTTTATATTTTAGGTCCAAGAGTATTGCACTGACCATTTTTTGGAAATGGGAAAATGTTTTTTGTCCACTTCTGACAGTGAAAGTTATAAGACTGCAAAACTATTTTTCATTGTCTGTCCATACTATTAATATGCAAAGAGCGTCAGGAGGAAAGTGTTGAAAGTGTGATTAGAATGGGCGTCTGGCTAGTCCGGACTTGAATGCAGATCTGCAACTCGTTTTATTCATTATAATAGATTCTGTGACCTTAATGTCTACTGGAACCTGCCTTCCTTGTGAAGTAAAGACAAACATTCAAACGGTCTGAAGGTCGGTCCATTGCAGTTGTAGTTCAAAGCAATATGATATGATACAATGATGGTTGACTGACGATTCATTATGGGGTACATCTTCACAGAAAACCCTAAAAAAATGAGCTCCTTCAGAAATGACTTCTAAGAACACTGTCATTCAGATCAAGTTATAGATCTGTGGATGTTTACAAATCATATGGGTGATTCTCAGACACTCTCAATAAAGCAGACCTAAACGTACCATTTCTCTCTCCAGTCATCCACATTTAAAACATTAAAACTGTCATCCGTGTCCTTGTAAGTGAGCATGTATCAAATAGCTCCTCCTAGTCTGTTGGATCTTTGATTCCTCCTCAATGAGTACATCACAGCACTAGGCCAGCTGCCTTCCATCCCATGGCACAGAATCCAAAACTGAGCAGTAACACGTCCAGCTTCCGACCCAGCCTCTACTGTTTTAATGGGCTGCATTACAATTAGGCTGGCTTTTAGAGTCAGCACACATGCCAGCGTGGTTGAAAAAAAAAGTGTGCTTGAAATGTGACAGAAGAAAAAGAGTGTTAACAGCACCAGTTGGTTGCTTGCTCCTCTGGCTCATTAGTAGGTTAGAACATGAGCTGCTCCTCAGAGCTTTACACTAGACAGCAGAGCATTCTTCATACCTCTGCAGCTAGTCTCCAGACAGCAGAGCATTCTTCATGCCTCTGCAGCTAGTCTCCAGACGGTAGAGCATTCTTCATGCCTAGCTAGCTAGTCTCCAGACAGCAGGAAGAGCTACAAGGACACCTCTGCAGCTAGTCTCCAGACGATAGAGCATTCTTCATGCCTAGCTAGCTAGTCTCCAGACAGCAGGAAGAGCTGCAAGTACACCTCACCTCTGCAGCTAGTCTCCAGACAGCAAGAAGAGCTACAAGGACACCTCACCTCTGCAGGTAGTCTCCAAATGGCAGGAAGAGCTACAAGGATACCTCTGCAGCTAGTCTCCAGACAGCAGGAAGAGTTACAAGGACACTTCTTCAGCTAGTCTCCAGACGGCAGGAAGAGCTACAAGGACACCTCTGCAAGCACTGAAAACACGCATTCATCTTCTTGCATATTAAGAAGTAATTTTTTCACTTCAATACATTGAAAGAAATATTTATTTGATGGGAATTGTGAGCACAAAGATCCCTTAAAAACACATCAGGTTCTGAAACTAACAATTAGAAAAGAAAAACGAAATACTTTTTGCCAACGACATGGAAAGGAAATCAAGCCTTTTTTCAATGCTATGGTTTTATCTGGACATTGTACTGTCTTAGTCCCACCACAGTATCTGGAACCTCAGTCCCACCACAGTATCTGGAGCCTCAGTCCCATCACAGTATCTGGAGCCTCAGTCCCACCACAGTATCTGGAGCCTCAGTCCCACCACAGTATCTGGAGCCTCAGTCCCACCACAGTATCTGGACATTTACTTTTTTTTACAAGCGTGATGTTTTTCTTTCCCCTTCAGCCATGGCATGCTGGAGATCGCGGTCGGGTTGAATGGTCCAATTTCTGTCAGACAGAAGGGTAACACTATCCATTTGGCTCTATAATAATAATCTGGTATATGGACGAGTTCACGGTGGACTCAATGACTGAAGTGTCCTGATCCTGTTTCTGTAAAAGAAGCCCTCTAATCCCTCTCAAACACTTGTCGGTGGTAGGACATATTTTGACACAATGCTTGTTTTTGCAAGCACTGGAAAGCAAAACCAAAAATGAAAGCATAACTTCATGACTTAATCGTGAATTTAATGAGCCAGTCATGAGACTGAATTATTCAGATTGACGCGATAAAAAGATTTGTCAAATTTTTCAGATGACATTCATTCCGTTATATTTAAACAGAAGTAAATAGTGAACAGTAGTAAGTAACCATATTCCATGTGTAGAGGTGTTAGCAAAAGGCTTTACTGGGATGTCCATAGCTGGAAGGATAGGCATCGTCTTCAATGTCTTGCATTTGTAAATTAGCTTTCCCGCTTTAGAATGGTGGACAAATAGCATGGAAACTGTTTTACAACCCTCTCAAGAATAATCTGCAGTAGGGATGTTTAACCGACAATATCATTTTTGACCGATTAACACTATCAGTTAAACAGTAAAAAACAAAATGTATAAAATAAGCAAGGTTGTTGATGATGTACTCTTACAGCGTTCTGTTATTATGTCTTTTAGCAAGTAGCAGCTTCGGCATTTCTCCTCTCAACTGAGATTATGCTTCCCGAGTGGTAACCCTGGCTAGTACATTGTACCTCTTTGAGAAACTGGGAGCACTAACCGATAGCCTGTTAGCCTGCTGTATGCTAGTTGTAACCAAGTGCTTTCATAGCTGATATCATTAGTTAGTTGTAATAAAAGCCTTAGTAATAATATTAGTAGTAATAAAGTTATATTTAGATATTTAATAATGCTGGGGGCACATGCTCACACAGGCTTCATGTAGCCAGTCAGCATATGACAATCTCAGACAGACACTGCTGGATTTTAATGGTTTGGGTGTTTAACTACTCGAATATACCTTCGGTAACGTAACCATTATCGGAAGCTTGAAATTTGAAAGCATGCATTCGGGCCACTCCTTTCCAATGAAAAAAAACATTGGTCATTTTTTTTTATCTGTTAATGGTGGGTTAACAGTTAATGACGTTATCGGTCAGGAAAATAAATCCCTAATCTGCAATCTTCATTGCAGAGGAGTCAACAAGTCTTGTGCATGTTTAAAAAAATAATCATCTAATTTGTTATAGAAATGCATATCTCATTAAAATGTTCATACTACTGTGACAACGCATTCTCATGTGTTGTCACAGGATTCCAGAGTTGACCACCACAGTGGACTTTACATTTAGTGTGAGCGTAAAATTTGGGCCCATGATGGCACCCATAAAGGGCCCACTCAGGCAACACTCCGCGTAAATGGACAGCAGGTGGCGTTAACCAAAACACTCCCTCTACTTTATTTCATCTCTATGCATCTGATCGATTGGAAGTGACTATGTACACTTTAAGGAATTCACGGGGTGACTGCATTGAGCGTCTCTTGATGCCTCAGAGAGGCATTGTGCATCATGATAAAGCCAATGCCAGTTTTAGTGGGTTGACATTGGGTCTGACGGAGCCTGGAGGTGCAGATTTACCTCCTATTTGCACCATCTGCAAGAACAGGAACTAAGTCACATCAACAGCTGAATGGTGCTGGCAGTAAGATGGATCTAAACCACAAATAAACAGGAGAATAAGACAGGCATCTCCTGGTCCACTCACTCTTCTATATTTTGTCTCTACGTGTCTGATGAAACTATCCGTGCAGACAATAAGGACGTGTAACAGACTACAACACAAAAGCAATTTGAGAAAGCTAACCGAGAATGAACCGAGTATGTGAAGACAAAAACAAGCACATTGGCTAATCTAAAAGACCCATGGAGAAATACACAATAACCAAGTCTAAAAACAGTCAACCGATACCACTGCCGGGTGACAATCTGTCAGGGACAGACCTGCAGGCTTGTAACTCGATATCCAGAAAAGCACTTCCTGAGAACATAATTACAAACTCAACTTGTTCACTGTGTGCAAATAAAATACAAATTTATGAATGATTCTTCTTCTTCTTCTTCTCCATTCTCTTCTGTAGTTCATGAGGTTTGTTCTGTAGTTGAATGACTCTCTTCTTCTTCTGTAGTTTATGTAGTGATTGTGGAGAATCATATTGTAGTAATTGTAAGAAGTTTAATACATCTTTCCATAGATTGTCCAGCTGTTATTTTCCTGCCAACATCTAAACAGAGATGTCCACCATATCTCTCCAACATCTAGACAGAGATGTCCACCATATCTCTCCAACATCTAAACAGAGATGTCCACCATATCTCTCCAACATCTAAACAGAGATGTCCACCATATCTCTCCAATATCTAAAAGTTTATATTTAGTTTATATTTAGTTTATACTTAGTTGTAAGTTTAGTTTAGTTGTTGTTATTTAGTATAAGTATATTTAGTGTACATTATTCCCCTGTTTCAACTGTTGCACCTTAATTTCCCTCGGGATAAAT
>OMNO01066932.1:0-10387 GCA_900303215.1 Trachyrincus scabrus | reverse complement strand
GAGCTTACCTTCCCCCTTCAGGATGATTCTGTGTCAAACCTTCTTCCTTTCTGTCGTTCATGCTTTTTTTCACATCCGTCCTCCTCTTCTTCCATAATCGTTTTTTACTCACTGTCCTCTTTCTTGTCTCTGTATGTGCATCTCTCTCTCTCTCTCTTCTCTCCCTCTCTCGCTCTCTCTCTCTCTCCCTCTCTCTCTCTCTCTCTCTCTCACTCTCTCTCTCTCTGTCTCCCTCTCGCTCTCTCTCTCCCTCTCTCTCTCTCTCTCTTTCTCTCTCGCTCTCTCTCTCTCCTCTCTCTCTCTCTCCCCTCCCTCTCGCTCCCCCCCTCTCTCTCTGTCTCTCTCTCTCACTCTCTCTCTCTCTCCCGCTCCCTGTCTCTACCTCCCTCTCTCTCTCTGTCTCTGTCTGTGTGTGTGTCTGTGTGTGTGTGTGTGTGTGTAGGTGTGTGATAGTCCCACTCCCAGCCTATCAGTGTTTTGTGTTCTCTTCTCCTCTACTCTGCTCCCCATTCTCCTGAAGATTTTATGATACTGTTAAATGATACATGAGCTGCACTTGATAGCACATGTTTTCCTTGCTGAAAATCTGTGTGTGTGCGTGAGACTTTTTCTTTAATTGAGCTTGTAACCTCTCTCAGACTTGAAAATCTGTTTTTATTATTTATGATGTGGTGATCAATATGCTCTATTATGGAAGCCATCCAGGTGAGTTAATAAATTGTGCACCTGTTAGTCATTCCCAGCCAGAGGATCCACTCAGTGTTTGTGGAAATTTGGCTTCACACCCCATTGTCCGCAGTGGACCTGCAGGCGTCCCAGAGCAAGATGCCCAACCTGCTTAAGGTGCCGAGCATCTCTCTCTGTTGCAAAGCAACCATAGAACATCAACATCTAATGTGAGGTGCTCCCGGATGCTAAAAAGTGTCCGGTGTGATCGGGACCTTGCTCGGACAAAGGCATCTGCTTACCTGTCTATTCTAGTAACAGAAGGTGATGGAGGCTATCCACTAGCACACTGAGTCCACACAGTATGTCCAGTATTTTCACCAGTTAAAGAGCGACGGTGATGTGGCAGCGTGCTGCTGGTTTCTAAGGGGTGCTGAGAGCCGGGCCGACCCGGACAAACTCTTACTGTGCTTTTTTATCTCCTTTGTCCTCTGAATAATGTACCATACACTACGCTACTTTTTGTATCAAATTGTGTTTCAAAGACCCTATAATTTGTAAAGATGTAAAAAATGTAAAAAGTGTTTTACGTACTCTCTCTCGCTCTCTATCCTCTCTCTCTCTCTCGCTCTCTATCCTCTCTCTCTCTCTCTCTGTCTCTCTATCCTGTCTCTCTCTCTCTCTCTCTCTCTCTTCATAGGGGAAGAGGAATAAGCCCAGCATGGAGGCCGCCACCTCCCCAGAGTCTGTGAGGGGTCGAGGGGAAAATAAAGCCATCAAGTAGGTATGAGGTACCGGGTATGAGGTACCGGGTACAGGGCAGTAAAGCTTGGAGCAAGCCAAAATAACCTTTAGTGACATCTTCACACTTCAATAAGTCATGCTGTTTAATGGTATTTGTAATGACCGACAGCATTGAGGTCAATGTCAGACAGATCAGCTCATTAAAGTTACCATAAATAATAGTATAAATATATAAATAATACTACTTTCTAATTTGCTGCACTAGTATAGTACTTGTATCGTGCACCTTCTGTGTTAAACAAAGAACCTGTGAAGTATGGGGTGTGATGACTACTGTGTAATTAAACAGATAACCAGATGTAAA
This sequence comes from Trachyrincus scabrus, assembly GCA_900303215.1. NCBI lineage: Eukaryota > Metazoa > Chordata > Actinopteri > Gadiformes > Macrouridae > Trachyrincus > Trachyrincus scabrus. The sequence continues at coordinate 8,613 of OMNO01066932.1, read as the reverse complement.
TAGACCCTTTTCACAGAGGTGTCATCGTAGGACAAACACAGGTGTTGCTTATAACACCAATTATGGGTCTGCTACTTTTATGTACCAGGGCACATGGTCCATGGTCCATGGTCCATGTATAGTGTAGTCTACTGCCTGGTACATGAAAGCAGCAGGCCTATAATTTGTGTTATGAGCGACACATGTGTTTGTCCTACGATGACACCTCTGTGAAAAGGGATATTTTAATTAAGTTTGTCTGGTGTTTTTATTTTGCTAGTGTTCTATGTGTGCTTTACTTTATTGTTTTCTATGTGGCCATGTCTCTTTTTATAGACCATGTCTGTCCTGTTTTCATTGATTAACTATTGCTTTAATGTTTTGCTGGTTGTCTCTTACCTATTTTCCTTCCTGTCTCCCATACACAGTCTTTGTTTGGTTTTATGTTCTTCTTACTGTAATTTATTTGTGTTGTATTGTAATGTATTTTCTGCATCCTCTCTGGACTGAAAGCAAGTACAGTGAAAGTTTGTATGTTTATATTGTGTATAACGATAATATATTATTCACACCACATGCTGTTGTTGTTCATATCCAGAAGTATCCACCTTTTCTAGTTTTATAGTATGAGCAGGACTATAATTGTGTAAGGGTCTGTGAGTACTGCACCAGATCTCTTAACAGGCTGTCCTGGATGTCTGGGACCGGTTACGATCCCATAGATGATGTCGTAGATTGTTCTGCTTTGTTCTCAATGGTTCACTTTAACCTTTTTCTCCTTTCCCAGTCGTATCACAAGTGTTACGCTGTTGCCGTGTTCTTGTTTTGTGTTGCAGTGCTTACTGTTATTGCCTCTCTCTTTGGCCACAGTGATCTAGACAGAGACTTTTGGAATAACAATGACAGCAGCAATGTGCAGCAGAGATGGAGCTCCTACCCGCCCAAGGAGTTCCTCTTAAACATGTCTCCGTACGCCCCCTATGGAGACCCTCGCCTCACGCCCAAGTGAGTCTCAGTCACGGCTGGTAAGGGACCCCTCTACCTGGGCAGGGCGGTAACGAATGATGGCCTACATGATCAGGCTGCTGAAACTCCATTGATTTGCTGCCATACATAAAATGCATTATTTTGCATTTTGCAACATTACCAAAACAAATATACACACACACACACACATACTGGGAAAATATCAGATAACTTTGGTATTGTCTGTGTGGGTTTCTTAACAAACACACATATAACTATGCTCCACATAAGACTTGTAAAAAAAGAAAAGCTTAATGGTTGTAAAAGGTCAAATTAAATAGCGTGAGGTAATTGAAATGCATTATTTTGTAACTATCTTATTTATTTTTTGGAAGCCTTGGGCTTTAATTGGCAGGGGTCCTAATGTTTTCTTGGCCCGCCCAGGTCTAGATGGTGTTTAATATGCGTTATGGCCAGGCAAGGTTTTATGGAGATGCGTATTGCAATTGGGAATTCTGCCAGTATTTTTAAAGATTCAGGTCCTAGCCTGTCTTTGGATGATATAATTGTTGAGCATCTCCTAGCAATCCCTCTTAGTTTCACACTTTGTTCTGCATTCTCAATCTAAAGATAATTATGTTGTCAAATGTAAAATCATGGTACAGTTGCAACTACGATTATGCTCAAAATAAATCCATTTGTATTTTTAAGAGCATCTTTATCAGTTAATCCTACAAGACAGCCATGGACATTTCTAGAACTCAGAACAGTGAGCGTCACATCACTTGTTGACTCCCCCCAGGGGGTCAAAGGTCAGATTGCCTCATTCTCTACAGCCCTGCCAGCCTCATCAAGCCCCTAACTTTTAACCTGCACCTGCAGCCCATGGCACGTTGCCATGGAGACGGGCAACCCTCTCTGAAAGCAAAGCCTGTTAAGTACATTTCACTCCTATGCCTTACCCCCCCACCAACGCCCCCTAATGCCTCACATTTTATCCCACCAGTGGCTAAGGCCTGCTAACTGGCGCCTACCATGGCTTGCAGACAGAGGGTTGGCCGTTGGTTTCTCTTGTCTTGTCTTGTGCTTCATGGTTGCTAGCTTGGCGGGGTTCTGAGATCCTATTGTGTGTGTGTGTGTGTGTGTGTGTGTGTGTCAGTTGTGGTTGTACACGCGTTACAATGCGATATTGTGTGTCATCGTTTGGTTTCCACCCCTTGCGCATCACTTCTCATCATTTCATGTTTTTTTGCGTGCGTCATGTTTTGATTCTGTGCCTCCCGCCCGCCATAGTAATGCTAGCGCTAGGAGACACAGCCTCGCCACGCCTCGTAGATCTAAATCCTCTGAGTCCTCAGACTTCATCACCCATAGTAGAAGATCTATTAGCAGTTGTAGATTATGTGGAGCCTTGTATTGTAGTAGCCAAGGTGCTATTATCCTTAATGCTTTAAAGGATATGGATTTGGGCTTCCTGCATTTATTAAGATGTGCAATTGAGATATCTGAAATATTTGTATTCGTTAAATGAAAACATCGAAAACTTATATTCAACGGTTGACAAAATGATGCACATAAGTTTATAAGATTACATTTTTCTTGCTGGGGAAATAATAAATACAGCCCTCAGCGTATAACCGGATTCTGTCCCTCTCTACAACAGAATCACACAAAGCCAAACTTGTTGTTTTGCCACCTCATCTGGCACCTTACAAATGTGTTAAATTGCCCTGAGCCTGGAGACCTATCCAATAAAACCTAATTAGTCCGATCTCCCAGGTAACCCAAGTCATGTTTAATGTTCATCACCCTACAACTAAATGTCCCCACCCACGCGCTACACGTCCAGCTGTCGCTGTATGACTATGTTGTGAAGAATGTCCTGATCTGCTGCCCTTGTCTCGTCACTGGGTCCACTGGGGATGTCTGTCACGTCTTGGTGTTGCTTCACACAGGGGTGGGCGTAGGCCACATGATGGGGAATATATGTCTTGATGATATTGAAAGTTGAAGTGAATTGATTGTGAGAAAATGTGTAAAGGTTCTGCAGAGGTTTTCCACCGTTAATTGTTTGCCTTTTCACTGCTAAGCTCAACCTGTCCCAGAGGTAGCTGTGTTTCCACTCTCTGATTTCTCTACCAGCGGCGATTTAAGAGCTCTCCTGTTGTCTCTATAAAGCATCCACTGAGTGCTTCACTTTGTCTTTTGCTAACCTCTCACATAACAGTTTTTCTCTCTCTAACTGTTTCTCTGTACCTCTTCCTCTCTGTCTCTGTACCTCTTCCTGTCTGTCACTGTACCACTTCCTGTCTGTCTCTGTACCACTTCCTGTTTGGCTCTGTACTACTTCCTGTCTGGTTCTGTACCATTCCCTGTCTGTCTCTGTACCACTTCCTGTCTGGCTCTGTACTACTTCCCGTCTGTCTCTGTACCTCTTCCTGTCTGTCTATGTACCACTTCCTGTCTGTCTCTGTACCACTTCCTGTCTGTCTCTGTACCTCTTGCTGTCTGTCTCTGTACCACTTCCTGTCTGTCTCTGTACAACTTCCTGTCTGTCTCTGTACCATTTCCTGTTTCCTCTGTACCTGTCTGTCCTCCTCGATGTCCTCTACCTATCTCTTCCTTGTTTTGTTTGTTGTTGTTGTTGTTGTTGTCGTGTATTGTCCTGACCCCGCATGCTCTCTTAGCGGGGCAGTGGATAAGGGGGGACAGGGAGGTGCTGGGCCCTCACCTGGGACCAGTGACAGCGGGGGCATGGTTGGCTCAGGGGCCGGGGCGGGGCCCAGTCGCAGCGACAGCCTGCGCAGCATGGTGATGGGGGCTGGCAAAGCAGGGCGCTGGCAAGCGCTCCAGAGCCACATGCACGCCGGAGGTCTGCGGTCTAGCAAGTGAGTTGCATGGTGAAGGATGACATATGGGGGGCATGCATGAAGATATGGAGGGAGGAAAGTGTGGGCATGCCCGGTCATGGTGCCCATATCTGGAGTACGGCCTTCCAAAGGCATGATTTTACACATGCAAGGAACAAAAGCAAATTGAGGGACAAAGGTGTATAGACCATATAAGTACTGAACAAAGCTCATATACCGTACATATTGACCTTTTCTGCCATTTGTAGTACTTAAGGATTTTTGTGTTACCAAAGAGAACAGCTAGGTCGTCTTGTATTGAAACAATGTCCGCTGTTTTAAATAATCTTGGAATTTAATTATATCCACATTCTAAATCCATCAAGGAATTTACCATGCTATGTAGACTTCTAAAACCCATGTGACTACGCTTCACATAAATTATTCAAAACAATTCTATCAATAGAAAATCATCCATCAAAATGTTAAATAGCATGATGGCTCACATTGATCAGAAAGATTTGGCCACTGCCCTTAATTTTTATTTTAAAAAATAAACAAAGTTGTTTATTAGTAACAATGGATTGGTTCACAGTATGTGTGTGGCAACGATATTTAATTTTCAGCACAACCAAAGAAGCAATCTTTCTGACATAGCCATGAATAGCGGTTTCTTTGTATTGCTGCGAATAGAATCTGCAAATCAAAACCAGGGTCATTTTTAGTTTTTCTAATCATGCACAAATTGCTAAGTTAACATAACAACACATTTTTAAAATGACAAGGGACGTGTGTGCATGGGGATATATATTTTGCGATCAGGAGCTTTAGTCTTAATTTAATTTCAGCTGTTGGCACGCAGCTGAGATTCACGCGTCTGTTACCATCTCTTCTCTGCCCCTTTCAGATCCACATCTATTTCCATTTCTCTAGCTGGTATTGGTTTCTATTTTTGGTTATGCATCACTCTCTCAGTCCTCATCTCTCACTGCAAGTGTTTGGTGTTTTTCTTTTCATTCTTCTGCTCTCTCTCTCCCTCAATATCTTTTGAAGGCCCCTTAATTACAATTTACTCAAGGTTTTTTTTCTTTATTGACTGTCAGGGAAGGAGTTTGTGAAAATTGCACGATAATAACTCAACACAATGGAAAATCTTATCCAATAGATATTACAGCTATAATGATCATGTGCCTTCGTAGACAATTCTGTGAATGTGTGAATGTGGCTTTTCATTCCACCTTCACAAGATAAAGTAGTGAAAAGTAACAGGGCACACAGGTTACAACGGCTGCTTTACATAGCCCTAAAACTTTGGAAAAGAGGCAGTAAAAGAAGCTTCACTGTGAGCCAAATTTATGACATGGAGCAGACCGCTAAAATGCATAAGTACACAGACTGGCTCCTAGATGTCTGGCATTATGCCATAGTGAATCCATCCAGATGTATTGATTTATTATGTCGCTTGATGCTGGACTAAGAAATAACACTCAGTGTATTGCATTTGGTAATTTTAGTGTAGCTTTGACCAAAGTCCTATGCTTTATTTTTACCTGCTCTGCCTTTTTGACTCAAGCCTGCATCATTGCACACGTTGCCGTTTATACTTGGTTATAACACACATTCACTTTTAAATTCAAATTTGTGGAATGTATTTCAGATGCTTGTATGTCTGGTCAGTATATATATATATATATGTGTGTGTGTGTGTGTGTGTGTGTTTGAGTGTTTACGTGTTTGTGTCTATGTATGACGTGTGTGCGTGTATTTGAGTGTGTGTTTGTGTCTATGTATGGTGTGTGTGTGTGTGTGTGTGTGTGTGTGTGCGCGCGCATGCGTGTGTGCCTGTGTCTTTGTGCATTCCAATGTAAGCGTATGCATACGCATGGGTGAGTCTTTGACTTCTACCTTCTGCTAGTATTTTGTTCCTCCAGCAGACTCTTGGCTGTCTCGGGACCTGTACTGTCCTCACCTCAGAGTCACAGTGGAGTTCTTAGTGAAGGGGCCAGGCGAGCCTGGGGCCAAATATGCCCACTGCTGCCACGGTTACGCGAGCAGGCTGTAAATCCCTCCCTGGACGGAGCTGTTTAGCACAATCTCCCAGTAATCAGGCAGGCCAGAGATGGAGGGTTGAGGATAAGGAGCACTTTTAAATGATTGTAAGAGCAGCGGATGATTAGGGAGCAGAGGACTGAGACCCGGTGTGGAGATAGATTCATGGGAGGACTGAAATTATGGGATGGATTGAAGAGTAAGGACCTTACAGATGCTGAGGCGCAGGTGAAAGGTGTCAGGAACATTGATGGAAGTCACGGAAAAGAAGTAGAATAAAATAGTGATGGCTAACAGTTGGGGTAGTGGAGGCAATTCGTTCACTTTTAGTTTGAACAAACTAATACTCATTATTACTCTTTATTAATCTTGCATTTGATTCTGGTTTAAGAGGATCATTGCGCGGTACTACTAATAAAAAAATCATCGTGAAGCCAGCTTGCCACTACTCATAAACTAATACTAAGTATTTTATACACTACTCATAAACTAATACTAAGTATTCTATAAACTACTCATACACTAACACTAAAGTGGTCAGCATATTTCAAAATAAATAGATATTATTTTGGCTGGCCGAGACCAAAGAAGTCCTTTGCAGACAAACTTGTTTTATACTCAATGCGGTTTTGGTTTTGTCACTGAACGTTCCATTAGTTAAAGCATCATTAAAGTTTGGTAGAGGTTTGGGTTGTGTAGTTACCTTGCCGTAATGTAACTCCAAATATTGACGAGATTTCTTCAATAGTTGCTCCGTAGATTCAAACTTGATAATCCAAAATAGTGTTTTTTTCTCTCCCCCATTGACTTACATTGCACGGCGAAACAGGTCTCAAAGTCACACTTTTAGCACACAAACGAACGCGAACAAAGCAGATTCTGCCAATGTATAAAATAACAAAACCCAATTCACCATTTTTTCCGTCTGTTTAAAATGATTGGTAAAGGTACTATTTTCTTCATCCCCTCGCCGTAGATATACTGAATACGTAAAACGTCTCTCCACTCGTGCTAGCTAAGAGCCGTATATATATAACAAACACAGTGATTTGTCTCAGAAGCTAACTACCAGATCATCTTCCTAATTCAAATAGTAAAATCAACACAAGTTGACGTTGTTCTTTTATTCATTGGCAGAATCTACTTTGTTTGCGTTCGTTTGTGTGCTAAAAGTGTGATTTTGATGTACTTTGGTGCAATGTAAGTCAATGGGGGAGAGATAAAAACACTATTTTGGGTTATCAAGTTTGAATCTATGGAGCAACTATTGAAGAAATCTCATCAATATTTGGAGTTCCATCATGGCAAAGTAACTACACAACCCAAACCTCTACCAGACTTTAATTATGCATTAAGACCGGTGCAGTCGCCATGGAGACTGGGAAATCAGATGAAAATAAATCATGCCTGCCTTGCTTTTCTGAATTATTACACAAAAAACATTGCCGTCATCTGCAGAGATTTCGGCAAGTTACAAAATCTGTGCAAGAAGTGCCGAAAAGAAGGTCGGAGAGGTATGCGTTTCTTTGTTTTCTCTGCAATCACATCATTTTGTTCTTACGACCTCGCCAAACTTCTTTTTCGCATGAAGTATGCTGACTGCTTAAGTATTCTACCACTCATACACTAATACCAAGTATTCTATACACCACTCAATAATACTAATTATTATATACACTACTCATACACTAGTCTAGTCAAAGACTTTAGTTTAATATCTAAAGTCAGACAAGCTCAAATCTGGCCGTTTCACTTTCTTGCTTCATATTTGTTTTGACCAAACATGTAGCTGGAGGCGGGGATCTGTAAGCGCGTAATTGGAGAACACAAACTCGGGCAGCAGTACTAAACTGTAAAAGTATGTAAAGGTTTCAAATCAACACTGTGTAGTCTGGCCACTGTAGAAAGACGCTTATTAAAATCCCCTTCTGAAAGCTTCATCCACTCACACAAATTAGTTTTCTTCAGTAGAATATCTCCGTAACGAAACAGGAAACAAGGATTAACTCCGCCCCTTGCAGTTTTTGGTTTCCGGCCCAGGCTCTGTGCCGTCTCCCCCCAGAAGTTCTGCTATAACATAGTAGGACTGCTGAATCCGAGATTACTCATAAACTAATACTATTCGATACACCACTCATACACTAATACTAATATACACTCATACACTACATATTCTATACACCACTCATACACTAATACTAATATACACTCATACATCAAGTATTCTGTACACCACGCATACACTAATACTAATATACACTCATACATCAAGTATTCTGTACATCTTTCTCTGTCTACTCTGTTTTCATCTTTCTCTGTCTACTCTGTTTTCATCTTTCTCTGTCTACTCTGTTTTCATCTTTCTCCATGCACTCTGTTTTCATTTGATCCTACCTCTTTTTACATGTATGGTTTTCTCTGCCATCTGCATTTAAATCTCTGAGGCACAAAATAAATCAATTCCTATTCTATCAATATAACCATACATTATGTTACCATTTCTTCTTATTTCTCTTCATGTTTTACAATCCTTCTACTGCAATCACTTCGTGGTCGTTCCATTGCCCGGCGCGTAACCCATTGGTACCCCTTTGTTTGTTGCCGTCTCCTTGTCCCGGTGCTACTGCTACTATGTGTTCTGCCGCTCAGTTTCGGGGACGCGTCCTTGTCCTCTGCCTCCACGCTGGAGCACATCCCCTCCTCGGCCGTGGCACGCCCCCGTCCCCTGGTGCGCCAGCAGAGCCTCCAGCAGCCCCTCACCCACCAGCCC
>OMNO01066908.1:0-15774 GCA_900303215.1 Trachyrincus scabrus | reverse complement strand
GAGTACATGCGGTGTACAAATGACAGTGTGTGTCTTTGTGTGTGTGTGTGCATGTGCATGTGTGTCTTCCCTTGGAGGTTCTTCCTGGCAGTGTAGCTGTACCTGGCCGATGATCAAAGCACACTTTGGCAATCTGAGTGTTTGTGTGTGTGTGTGTGTGTGTGTGTGTGTGTGTGTGTGTGTGTGTGTGTGACCATTTAAATCTCATGACGCCACACATGGACATATTGCATCTTCGACACCAGCCAGGGCCCCATGGCTCAAACTCATGAGCAGGTCACAAACATGTTGAGCTAACTGTGAGCCTAATTAGCATTGACTTAGTGTATTAACGGTGGAAACTGATGTAGAGATGTAGGCTAAGTATATAATATAGCCAACATAAATTGTTTAAATCTCACGATCCCAAGTTTGCCAAGATTTGAGATGAGTGGATAAACTGATCCTGCCTTTGGGGTTTACTTAAGCCGGGCGTTATATGTTTCCATGGAGGCAGGCGCGCGCACACACACACACACACACACAGGGATGCACCTGTTGTCATAGCAACGTTTATTCATATCAGAAGCTGGAATAGATTAAAATACTTCATGTGTTTATCTGAGGAAACACCTGCGGTAATGCAGTGCTGTACAGTAGAGCCAAGAGGAGAAAGCGTTTAGCTGCTAGTTAGCAAACTGTACAAACAGTTCTTTTAGTGTTGGGAGTGTTGCCGATACCGTTGTTTGTTGCAATGCATGCAAGTAAATAACTTACGGCACTGACTAAACGTCAGAAAAAAAGCTTTGGATTGGATGCCACAATACTAATATTCCTCCCAATATGATTAGAGTTAGTCATATTTCTTAAAATACTAAAATTAATTTTAAATGAGAATGAAATATTCGGCAAACATACAAATACATAATAAAATGAATACTACGTTTAGTGATAAGGATGGAGGACCGCGTTCCCAAACAATGTTTGCAGTACAGTAGGCCTCCTACATGGTTAAAAGGTTTCGGTTAAAAGGATCCTAATAGGGCTGTTTTACCCCATAATGGCTGTTACAATTAGTTTTCAGGCAGATGCAAATATACGTAAAAGTAACTAGAAATTAGCATGTAAAGCCAATATCTTTACAACATTTCACCCGGGGGCCTGCCCCCGGACCCCCCCAGTTGTGGCAGGTTTTCTCTATCAATGTTCTCACCTTTTTTTACCCCTTACCTGTTTGCACCCCTGTTATTTATATATGTAGATGTATTAGGTTCACAGTGTGTGTACAGTGTGTGTACCAGCCAGCTGAGAAGGTAATATAATAAAAATACATCCCATAATATACATTACTGTGTCTGTGCTTCTGTCAGACAGACTATTCAAATAATATATAATATCATAGAATAATATCTAATAACAATATGATATTGTAGCAGTTTCGCCTCTGCCACATGCCATCTCTTATGGCTTCCAGGGCTTCTCCCACAGCAAGACACAGGCAGTTCATGAGGAAACCGGTTTATTGTTTGTTTGTGGTAGTCTGAACAACAGAGCAGGTGGTACATGCTGGAGCTCCTCCCGAGTGTGTGTGCTGGTGGCTGGTTTAACCTGTGGGCCTGATTGGCCAATGCCCCACAGGTGTGCAGCCTCACCCAGTCCCAGAGTCTAATTAGTCTAACTCTGACCAGGTGAGGCTGCTTAAACCAGCCACCAACAACACACACTCCACAACATCTAATGTAGAAATCTAGACATGTGCAATGTATTTGTACATGTGTTGTAGCAAATACATTGTCATTGTCCTTACACTCCTCTGGGAGGATTCTGGGCAGTGTACTCACCTGCAGCAGGGAGTCTTGTTTACTTTGGAGTGTTATGTGTGTTTGGATGCTGCAGACTAATTTAGAATGCAATGTGCCAATATTTACTGATTTCAGGTGGATAAACTTGCGAGTCTTTACAACATACATCTGCACACCGGCTGCTTCTGCAACACCGGAGCCTGCCAGCACTTCCTGGATATCACAGATCAAGCTGTGAAGAAAAATCTCCAGGTGAGAAAACCCCCAAAAATGGTTTCAGGTGAAGTGGAGGTCCAATGTGTAAAATGTGTGATGGTGAAAGTTATTGTCCTTTCTTCTCCGTCCAGGCCGGTCACGTGTGCGGAGACAGCATTGACCTGGTGGACGGCAAACCCACTGGCTCCGTGCGTGTGTCCTTCGGCTACATGTCGACCTTCGACAACTGTCAGAACTTCCTGAACTTTGTCGTGGACTGCTTTGTCGAGAAGCCAGTCCGGGTGGACCAAGTGAGGCTAGAAAACCTACGGCAAACACAAGCTGCGTTGTGCAGAAACACAGAAAACCAGAAACCTCTCATTAAACCGGTAGCCAAAGGCGGGATTGAGCGAGGAGATGAGACACGCAGACCAGCGGAGCCACGACTGGATGGATGTGGAGGACGCAGTAGCGTCGTAGACACAAGCCCCCCGAAGGGCCCCAACACGCTGACCAACATCTACATCTACCCCATCAAGTCATGTGCAGCATTTGAGGTCTGTGTCCACCACGTTTTACACAGAATGCCCAAAAACACATTATGAATGTGGAAGTTTCCCAGTTTCAGGCCTCAGGCAGATGATGATTAAACCTGTTTAATCATCATCTGAGATAGTCATTTGAGATAGTTTGAACAGGCAGAGCAGGTGGCTGGTTTAACCTGTGGGCCTTGATTGGCCAATGCCCCGCAGGTGTGCTGCTGCTTAAACCAGCCACCAACAACACACACTCCACAATTAAATTTCTATCAATACATACGCTTATATTCATAAAGGTGTGCATGCAGTGTAATTTCACAAAGGCAGTGTAAGATATACCATTACATAATTGAATGTGATAGCATTCATGTCATAGCATTGTGACAACAATTTAGATGTGTACACTGGTAGAGCAGGTTAACTGTTCTGTACTTTAGAGGCTTGTCTGTATGTGGCATAACATTTTGTGCAGGATGTAGGATGGGCCTATAACTTTGCTATCAAAGATGCTGATGGCTAAAGTAGTATATTTCATAACCATGTATCTATTAGACATTTCTGCTGCTGGCTCCATTAATAAACAACCACTGATCTGCCGCGGTACCGACCCACTGCTACTGGTGCTGCTGCTGCTGCTGCAACGAAGCTTCCAGTCCTGAAATGATGTTGCTGACATACTGTCAGGATCAGAGCAAGAATGGATGTGTTTCATTATAGGATTGCCATGAACAGTGGGGACTTTTAAAAGATTCCCTACCTGTTCCTTTTTTCTTTTGAAATGCAGGTCTGCGAGTGGCCTGTGGGAGCCTCTGGGTTACTCTACGACCGGAGCTGGATGGTGGTGAACAGCAACGGCGTGTGTCTGAGCCAGAAAAGGGAGCCGCGTTTGTGCCAAATTCTTCCGCGAGTGCACCTCTCCTCGGGGCAACTGTGTCTGCGCGCCCCAGGTCGCAATGTGCATCGGGGTTGTACTCAAAACATCCAACAAACGAAAACTACTGCATGCATTTACTCTTGTCAATCTATGTTTTTTCTTGTGTGTGAATAAACTCTCCTTGCAGGGATGGATGACCTTTTGGTGCCAGTGGAAAGCGTTGCTACGTTAAAAACAAGTCAAAGGGTGTGTCAAAGCAAAGTTTGCGGTGACAGGTTAGCTGGCCTTTTCTCAATTTATAATGTATAATATTTTTAAATATAGTATAACATCACACAAGCAGCCTTTCAACTCACTTGAAGCCATTTTGTTTGCTAACTTTGCTACGATGAATGAGAGCGGCATTATTTGTATGAAATGTGCAGTAATTACTCCTCTGACATAAGTCCCAAGTAAAGGGAGACAGATAACATGCTGTTTGATGCCCTTCTGAGATGACCGGTAGCGTCAAAGAAAGTCCTTTACAAGGGGCCATCGTTCTGGGACTCTATATGCACTGTCCACCTCCTCTTCTCCCAGGGTGGAGACGGTGGACTGTGGGGACGAAGCAGCGACATGGCTCTCAGATTTCCTGGGACAGCCCTGCCGTCTGATACGACAAAGTCCTGATTCTATCCGCGATGGGAAAAAAAGATCAAACACAGGTAAAAAAAAAAAAAAAGAATCAGCTGTTTCTCAAAGCTTGGTCAGATCCACTGTATAGAATTTTTTTGTTTTTATTTTTCTGATAAATGCTTTTGTTTTTAAAAGTGTGAACTGTAAATAAGGCACATATAAGGTGTGTCTACGATTCAATTCATAATTTTACTTTAGAATCGTAGAAATGTGAATCAAGTGAATGACTGTATTGAATGACTGTATTGAATGAACGTATTGAAGCATTGCGGTATGCTGTTTCCCGGTCAGGGGCCTCGTCTGCTTTGCTCTCCCTTGTGAACGAAGCTCAATACCTCTTGATCAACCGGGCCAGCGTGGACCTCATCCAGGAACAGATTAGAAGCAGGTAAAACGCATCATTTTGCACAAACATATGACAAATGTCAACGTGTATCAATGCTGATATAGCGAACCAAAAATATGTTGACATTTTATTGATAGATATACAAGAAAGACACCATTTTAGTAAATGACAAAAGAGATGCTGCTTAAAGCAGGTAGCAACTTTGAACAGGCGGGAATTCGAAAATTAGCATGCCTTCTTCCACGTTCTGTTTCTGGAACAGAGAGGAATTCTCGGAAGACCGCCAGCCTCTCGACACACAGAATCTCATCAGTCGCTTTCGAGCCAATTTGGTCGTTTCTGGAGTGGAGCCATTTGAAGAGGACACTTGGTCACAGCTGATCATCGGAAACGCTCGATTTCTGGTGAGCTGACACATTGATCGCACTTAATGAACGAATGGTGGAATTAATAGATTGGTAATGGGGCTTCAGGGATATCAAATTAACACAAAAGATTACTTTAAATATAAAAAGGGCTTTCATATCGCGCTTGGCGTGTTTCTTAAACGCTAAGGTCGGGGGCAGATGTCAAAGGTGCCAAATGATTTGCGTCGACCAGGACAACGGGACAAAGACCAAAGCCCCACTTCTGGCTCTCGCTTCCTGCCGCACGGGGAAGGTTTGTCCAAACGGTCACCGCTTGCTTCTACAGCCATGTGCACGGGCACAACCTGGTTGTGCACAGCGTGCATCTACAATGGCTCTGTTGCTTATGTTTGTTAATGTTCATCTTTTTTTTTTTTTTAGCTGACCTTCGGTGTGTACCTAAGCCGCCAGGTCGGGGGTGACACGCCCTCAGCCGGTACTCTCTCTGTTGGCTCTGCTGTACTGCACAGGACTTCAGATCCCTCCTTGTGAATGTGTCTAAATATACAGTATATATATTTGTTTTTTTTTATATTGTTTTTTTATTGAATCATAGAGGTCTGATGTGTGTATTTACATCACTGTTACATGAAAGATGTCAAAAAAGATTAAATTATTAATACCACTATGATGTTTTAATCATGTTCAGGCAATCTAGAAACAGAGCCTATATGTACATATAGATATACAGTATACACATGCCTAAACCTCATAGCGCATAGGCCTACAGCTCTAAAATAAGTTCAGGCTCTGTACAAATGTGTAGAAGCTTTCTCCTGCTTGCAGACTCCAAGAAAAGAAGCGTTTGTTGGAAGGACATTTTGCTCATGCAAGTCATTAGTTTTGTATAACAGAAGCTAAATCGTTGACTCGCTGAAGCTCTACAATGCATAAACAAGTCCCTCACCTGGTTTAGAAAAACACTGTCACTAGTGGTTGGACTAGTTCAGTTTATAACTACTTATCAATCATTACAGCGAGTTCAAACAATTGATTGAAAGAGTCGAAAGGTGGATTTCTTTGTGACTCTGTGTACTCCATGGATGTGTACCCTGTGTAACCCTAATCCTAACCCTGTAAAAGTACTTAAGCCCCTCTCTTCCCCTTGATCTCAATTCAATTGAATTCAAATGACTTATCGGCATGGGAGATCTAGGCTACATTTACATTGTTAAGTTAAATCACCTCCAGAAATAAGAACAAATGGAAATAATAAAGTACAATACAATAACAATCTAAAAAACCTAAAGTGGCCTAAGCTTATTATAAAAAGTTGGTTGAAGAGTAACAAATATAGAACAACAGTACAAGCTAGGCTGTTTGATTTGGTGTCCTGTCGCAGAATGTCGCACACATTTCTGTATTCCTCCCAACAGATATGGCAGTTTGCGTAGGTTTTCCATTTTTGTTGACACTTTGTGTGTCTGTGTGATCTGACAATCCTTGTATACTTTGCAGGAGGAAAAGAAATGCAGCACAGTTTCTAGATGGTTTTGTGTGCAATGGGTTTAGTATGTCTACCCTGTCAGTCTTTATTTATACAGCACATTTCATACACAGGGCAACACAATGTGCTTTGCATAGAGTAACAATACAATCAAAGTATCAACAGTTGTTTGTGGGATTATAAAATAATTAGTGTCTGTTAATTAGTAGCCTTATTACTGTTTACACTTTTTATCATCCCGGGAGGAAAATTCAGGACCTGGCGATACATGTCTGTCTGTCGCTCCTTGTTCCCAGGCGTTCTCGTCTCACGACGGAACGCCTCGAATGGGATGCTCCAAATGAGCGTTATCGGCGAGAGGGAGGGCGGGACTTTCCGTTATGTGTGTTTAACGGCGAGAGAGGGAGGGGTAGACTTCCAATAGAGGGATATCCGTTTCCGTTACATGTTTCGGATATTGCTTTGTCGAATTTTTCGTCAAAAAACTTCTATATTTATTCTCCTTGTTTTTGTTTCTTGTTTTCCTTGTCATGTTCTAATTATTCTCGCTCCGGGTGACTGTTAACTGGTGTACACAGCCCATAGGAAGTAAGGGACCGGAAGTTAGCACCGCGTTAGACCGGGATAACCACAGGGATAACGCTACACCTCATGACCCTCTCTCCACCTCGCTTGGCCCCTCCCCATATAACATGACCGAACTGTACCGGAACCACAGCATATATGTAGAAACCAATAACCATAGACTGTAAAAAAAAAAACATTGACATAGCATCCGTAGCATCTGCAAGAGGTAATACTTCCAGACACGCGTTGCAGTGGTTACATATTCCCTGCACAAACTTCGTATTTAGTATTTAGTACAATGAGGAAAAGAGTGACTGAACAGTCTGACGGCGGGGATGCGTCGTCTTCCTCTCGCCTGCATACAGTAACAACCGGAGGCCAGGAGGAGAAGGGGCCGTTGTAAGTATTATTTTGGAACCATTGTAGTATAATTGGAACTAATAAAATATAAATAAGATAACATGATGAAATAAAAATGGCTGACTAGCTCTACAACCCACATATAATAACTCTGTTATTATATATTAATAACATATAT
The DNA here is from genome assembly GCA_900303215.1 of Trachyrincus scabrus. Classification (NCBI taxonomy): domain Eukaryota; kingdom Metazoa; phylum Chordata; class Actinopteri; order Gadiformes; family Macrouridae; genus Trachyrincus; species Trachyrincus scabrus. Next base: position 8,405 of record OMNO01066908.1, on the reverse strand, counting down.
TAATAACGTTAACTTCTTGTCTCACCCACCCTTCCATCTCACCCACCCTTCCATCTCACCCTGCAGGTCCCACTTGTGGCTTTGGGTGAAAAGAGGCTCATTTGCACTGTGTGTTGTTTGCATGTTGGTGCCTATTGTGCTTCAGCTTCCTGAGGCAATAAAGCAGCGTGTATATTACTATCGCAGTAAGTTAATCCCTGGAAACCACTGTTCAAATCTCAATTTGCAAAACTACACTGTAAATATGTATCTCCATAACATTTAAAAAACTTATTTAAATATAGGCCTACTTAACTTATACTTGTATCTACTTGCAGTCAGACTACCATTCGTGTTTGATCTCAGTGAACCTGCTGAACTGGCACTCAATCACACAATCAACATGTACCTCACACCTGAAGAAGGAATTTCCCTTGGCGTGTGGTGGGTTCACAAGTCCTGGGCTACATGTAACATGTCCCCACCATTTCAAGTTTATATTCAAGCTCTATTGTTTTATTTTTATTATTATTATTATTATTATTATTGTTGTTCAAGGCACACAGTCCCAGAGAATAAGTGGAAAGAAGCACAAGGAAAGGACTCTGCATGGTACCACAATTCTCTGAGCGATGGAAGTCCAGTTATCATGTATCTACATGGTAGAACTCAGACAAGGTATAGTTACCATTTTTTACCACGATCGAGCGGTTTAAAATGTGTATAGGACTGTATGTGTTGGCTGTTTAAGTATATTGTAACAGCAACAAAACAATGACTAGTTTCTAGTCTGTTTTCAGTGAAACGTGTTTGCTTTCTAACAGGGCAGCCCGGCATCGTGTTGGAGTGGTGAACGTGAGTCGTCACTGAATAGTGTTTTATAGCCATAGACCATGTGAATGGAATTAATCCTGGTGAAACATTATTGTGTGTTAACAGGTACTGAGTGCAATCGGTTACCATGTGTTGGCAATGGATTACAGAGGTTGGTTTGCCCCTCCCATGTCTCATAATATTCCATCATCTGATAGTAGGCCTATCTTGTAGGGTTAGCCCTAACCATATTTTTCACTGCAGCCGTCTGGGTTGATTAAAATTAAGATTTTTAATTTTAAGTGTCTAGAATTAAACCGGACCACCCATTGACTCTGTTATCTGAATCAATGGGTGGTAGATTAAGTTCTCAGTTGATTCAGGTCTCTGAATCAATTTGGTGTGTTGAGAAAAGGATGGAAAAATATAAAGGTGATACGGGAACAAAGTACAGGCTGAACTAGTACAGGTTGTTCACATGTTAAGCACAAACAGCACACCTAGGAGAGGATTATTCTAGGCAAAAATGTTCAGCATGTCAAATAAGGCCTATGTTTGAGAAATGTTCGTCCCTCAAGGCGGCTGGGCTGAGCGTTAAACTTTGACGGCGAATTATAGCACCCCCTATGGGCGAAGTGGTACCAACGTTTTTGGAGACCTGCTGACCGGCGTTGCCAATCCAATATAATAATGATAATACAGAATCCCTAGAATATCAATAGGTAGCCACAGTTTCACTGTGAATACCTAATTACACTTGCGGGTGGGCTTTACGTCAGAGAGCTGCGCAAGCAAACATCACTGAAGTGACAATATTAGTCTCTTGTGTAATATTGCTTGAATAGAATGGCCCTGATTGGTTGAAACACCAACTGCTGATATTCTGTCAGGGTTCGGTGACTCCACCGGGGAGCCAAAGGAGGAAAGCTTGACCAGGGACGCCCTCTGGCTGTACCGCTGGGCCAAAGAGCACAGCGGAGGCAGTCGGGTCATCATCTGGGGACACTCTCTTGGAAGTGGGTAAGAATGAACTAGAACCTGGTACTCCATCAGGGAATTCAATCAAAGTTGTACTGTGTGTTTGAGTGACACAATCCCCTTTTAATGATATGACAAAAGAGGGCATTGCCATTTTTTTAAATCATTTGAATGATTCCCAGGTAAATTGTTCTAACATAACTCATTACAATAATAATTCCAAGGTTCTCTCTCGGGTATTTATTTAAAAGTGATTACATTTCCTCTCCCCTTGCAGAGTGGCTACAAACACAGCTGTCAGATTAATGGAGCAAGGTATGATATGATTTGCACTACATAACTTAATTACATCGATCTGCGGAAGACCACGATGGCGTATTCTTCATCTATTTTTTTTTAAAGGTGTGCTTGTTGACGGTGTGATCCTTGAAGGTGCATTTAAAAACGCACAGCCGAAAGTACCTTGCAACCCCTTCGCCTGGGTACGCTTCCTAAACTCCCCCCGCTCTTTGATTATTTCTGTCAGGAATTTTCTTATCAGAAAATCACCACATATCTCACCTCATCTTTTCTAACATTCCCAGTATGCAACATTATACTGGACGGCTATAGAAAGGTTGTTATTGCGGGACGCATTGGAAAATAACTTTATCTACCCAAATGATGAGAAGTATGTTATGATTTCTTGGTGACACATCCAAAAAAATTAAACATAAATGAAGCTGATGTTTCGTGACTACCGGTAATACCAAACGGCTCGCTCTCATCATGTTGCAGTGTAAAGAAAATGAGAAGCCCTCTTCTGTTCCTTCATTCAGAGGATGACCATATTACTGGGATTCATAACGCTCAACAGGTAAGAAGAGTCAGGATAATAACAACAGTAATAATAATAATAATGTTATTGTTGTAGTTTTTGTGTTTGAATGCTGGGTTTCTGTTCCAGCTGTATCAGATAGCACTAAGTGTCCAGGACCCAGAGCGAGTCAGGATGGTAACGTTTGAAGGTTCTCTAGGGTATCTGCACAACGGGTTATATAAAGACCCTCGTCTGCCCACCATCATCCAGTGAGCAACAACATTTTTATTCACTATGAACATTTTTTAGATGAGGCGTTTTGTTGCCAAATCTAAATTGTTCCCATAAACATGTTGATTGTCTTCCCAACAGGAACTTTGTGCTGTCAACAGAAGAAATGTCGTAAAGATGTTCAGAAAGACCTCCATTCAGGGAACGATTTAGGTCAACATCACATGAATTGAGAGGAGAGAAATTGTATTACAGACTTCAATAATGATAAAAAAGTGATAATGAATATGTTTCTGTCACAGTCACATAATCTAAAAATAAAGCAGTGTTTGTTTCCCTCTACTGGAGATTCGGCTGTAGTGAACATACACACATCTGAGCTGGATAACATCTGACAAGAATTCTGACAAAGTTATTATTAAAATATACATCCAAAGAAAGCCTAAAGTATGCCTCTTTTCTGTTAACAGATCATTATTTGAATTAAAATCTGATCGATAGATTTCATAATTAATCAGTTGTGGGACTAAATGTTTTTTTAGCGTAAACTATTTCATTATTACCACTTCATGTTTGTAAAATAGTTTGTTACGACATTTTGAATTGTTTCACCGTCAGAACAGCTACAAACCAAAAAATGAATAGAAAAATACAATAAAATGGATAAATCCATTCTCTCATTACTAAAGACAAAAGCACGTGTAGCCTATAAGATACCCTTTTCTACACTTCCGATGGATTTATCTGATAGTCTTTGGAAACAATATATGATATAGTTTCAATATTTGCGTGTGGCATACTAAATTTAACAATAAATAGAAATAGAAACACATGTAGACTTGAATGTTCTCAAACATTTATAAGCAACTCATAAGCAACTATAACTTTATAAGCAATGCTGTTGGTCAGAGAATATGCTTACTATATATATATATATATATATACAGTGATTATAATTCGATTATTATTGACTATTTGCATAAGCCAAAATAAACATGGCTGGCCACCACTCCGCAACACAAATATTGGAAGTTCTTCTTTTCATTATTTTCATTGTTCTTTTAATGTAATTAAAGTCAATGCACTTTTAGAAGCACAATTCCTCTTTCTGAGGATCATATTTCATATAATGTTCTCCTGTCAAAGGTGAAGGCGCAGCTCCACTCCTGGCAGTCCGATGACGTGGCTGAAGGTTGCGGACGATGTGGACACGGTTGTCTTAATCACCGCTGTAAGTCACCGCGGCCGATTGTGAATGGAGGGCCGGCTCCACGTGACGTGCCTCGCTCAATCACACGCCCGTGCGATGAGTGCGCACGAGTTCCTTTACGCCGTATGCGTACGAGAGCATCCCCTAAAAAATTTGCTTCTGTCATACAACCAGGAAGAAGGTGGGATAGCCGTGCCGAGCTAACATCCCTGTCTTTTCTCTATACTTTCGCCCGAAAAACAATGGGGTCTTCCAGGTGGAAGATTGCGGTAGTGATGCTTTGTGCAGCGGAGTGTTTACTATTATCTGTCGAGGCGGATGAACACGAGCATACGGTAAGACGTCTTTTGAGGCCGAAGGGAAACAGGAGCCCTGCGTTGTGTTGGAAATAATGGACGGTTTGTGCTTCAGTGTGACACGCTAGCGTTAGCCTGGGCTAGCTGGAGACAATCAACACTTGTACTGAGCCGGTGACATCTCGGCAGATAGTTTTGTCACATAGCGTGGGGGGGGAGGGGGTTTCTTGTATAGTCCTGCAGTGTTTTACTGTTGCTCAGGTTAAACATTTCCATTGCTACTTTGCGGACATCATTATGCTTGGCTAGTGTTAGCTAGTTAGCTAGCTAGCCAGCTAGCGAACCCCAGTGAGTTCTTATGCATTGAGCGTATATAACTACATATATAACTACATTTAAGTTACCGACTTTTAGTATAGGTTTAATTATTTGGTCGCGCTTGCAGTAGCGCTAGTATCCTATGTAGTGGGGTGCATTTGTGAACGAACCCGGGGTTTCCTGTTCTCAAGCCGGTTTAGGGCCTTTTCGTGCTGATTCTGTCTTTCTTGTTGTAAAGAACAAAGTGTTGTTGCATTGCTTTCTGCAGATAATGCATAATGTGACATTAACCTGCTTCCGCATGTGATACTGTGCGATGTCCTTTAGCGTGGTTATTTGTATTTTATTAATTTAATTGTTGCCTGAACTCCTTAGTGTAGTGAAAAGTCTACCAAGTTTACCCTTTCTTTCATTTATTTTATGAACCTACCAATTTAATATCCATTGAAAGTAAATTCCTCAGCTGTCTCAAATTGTTCACCCAGCTCTCTACATCCCTGCCTAAAACCATGTTGAATCTCCATCTCCATTTTAATAGAAAATGTATTATTGTTTGAACTTACACTTTTGTTGTTACTAAACCATAACCAACAGCAAAGTGATCAGATGCCATTTCTTTCAACAGTACACAGACAAGGAGGAGGTGGTGTTATGGATGAATACAGTGGGGCCTTACCATAACCGACAGGAGACGTACAAATATTTCTCCTTGCCCTTCTGTGTGGGCACCAAGAAGACTATCAGTCATTACCATGAAACTCTTGGAGAGGCTTTGCAGGGAGTGGAGCTGGAATTCAGCGGCCTGGACATAAAGTTCAAAGGTATTCAACTGTCCTGTTACACTTGGCCCCTGTTCTGAATTTGAAAGATCTATAAAGTTGATATTGTGCCACCTTGTATTTGTAGATGAAGTCCTGCAAACCTCATACTGTGACATTGAGCTGGACAAACCCAAAAGGGATGCCTTTGTTTATGCTATAAACAATCACTACTGGTACCAGATGTACATTGATGACCTCCCCATCTGGGGTAAGTAATACTAATTGTTCAAAGTATTAGTTGTTTATCATTTGTATTTATTGTACCTTAAGGGCCTTATTAACAGGGTGTTGTTGTTTTTTTCTTCAATTATTGGAAAGCAATGCGTGTAATTAGTTTGCATGTGTACCTACTTGTGTGGCTAGAAAACGTGTATCCGTATCCGCGTATCCGTATTGCTGCACTCATCGTCTTACCTCTCGCTCGTAGAGCACTGGTTTAACCTGATGCTGGAGGCGGAACCAGCTGTCATCCATTTGTTTGTTTGGCCAATTGGCTCCCAGCTAGAATAGATTCCTGGCCCAACTGGAAATAAGAGTCAAAGCTGGGGAATTCTTGGCAGTATAAACTCTCGACATAAATGTTCACTTTTCACTTATGCTTTTTAATGAGAATTGTGTTGAGTGCTGTATATTAATAATAATAAGCTATAACAGTTACAGCTCATGTGTCTTGCGATACCTCATACTTTACAGCCACTCCTAGAGTTAGCAACAGTGCAACTATGTTACCTGATTGTAATGTGAACAAAGGGTGTGGCAAGGGCTCTTATTTAAACTCCTATGCATACGTCAAACACAATGTAAATCTGTTTATTCAGAATAACAAAATGTGGACTTCAACCCGTATCCGGTTTCTTGTATTTATGGCTGCTTTAATGCCACATCGGTGCTGATAATACCTCTTGTAAATTCAATATCCCTTTCCGCAATGTCCAGTGGCAGACCAACACACTTGAAACACATTGGCTTAAAGGTGTATTAATATCATGTTTATAATAAATTCCAAGGCCATTTCACAGATTCACATAATGTGACATAATTTGACACCAACCAAACACAGATGGTGTTGCTTGCGACCAATGACCCCATTACCTTTGGCATTTTAAAATGAGGATCTGCTTCTCGTTGATCAGGTATTGTCGGTGAAGCCGATGAAAATGGAGAGGACCATTACCTCTGGACATACAAGAAGTTGGAGATTGGCTTTAATGGAAACCGAATTGTTGACGTGAACTTGACAAGTGAAAGCAAAGTCAAGCTTGTGCCAAACACAAAAATCGCAATGTCCTATTCCGTGAGTACTGAATACTTTTCATTCCCTTGGGAATGAAAACTAAATAAAACATAATTTCCCCCGGGATAATAAAGTTTTCTTCAATATTAGAATATGATTTTCATGATGGGTTTTGTTGTGGTATAAGTGTAGTATAAAATCGACTGGTTAATTAATTGAATCTTTGAAACAATTTAAGCTTAATGTCAGTAGAAGAGCAAGGCAGAACATTGCTGATTGTCGTAACCCATCGCAGGTCAAGTGGAAGAAGTCGGACGTGAAATTTGAAGACAGGTTCGACAAGTACCTTGATCCTTCCTTTTTTCAGCACAGAGTAAGTTTTTTTTCATTGTTATACTAGTAGTTGCCATTCATTCCCAAAATGCTCCTATGCTACTAGTATATTCTTGTTCTTGCTTAAAGCATCATTAAAGTTTGGTAGAGGTTTGGGGTTGTGTAGTTACTTTGCCATGACGTAACTCCAAATATTGGCAAGATATCTTCAGTAGTTGCTCCGTAGATTCAAACATGATAATCCAAAATAGTGGGGGTTTTTTTCTCTCCCCCATTGACTATACATTGCACGGCGAACAGGTCTCAATGTCACACTTTTAGCACTCAAACGAACGCGAACAAAACGGATTCTGCCAATGTATAAAATAACAAAACCCAGTTCTGCGTTTTTTGGAAATGAAAATGTCAACTTTGTGTTGATTTTACTAATTGAATTAGGAAGATGATCCAGTAGTTAGCTTTCGAGAGCGAATCACTGTGTTTGTTACATATATATGCACCCCTTCGCTAGCATGCGTTGGGAGACTATTTACCTATTCAGTGTATCTATGATGAGGGGCTGAAGAAAATAGTACCTTTACCAATCATTGTAAACAGATGCAAAAAACACACAAACATTTTGTTTTACATGGGCAGAGTCCACTTTGTGTTCGTTTGTGTGCTGAAAGTGTGACTTTGAGACCTGTTTCGTAAGTCAATGGGGGAGAGAAAAAAACACTTGACTGAATCTCATGTGAAAAGTGTTTGTGATCGCTTATTGCCACCTAAGAGACCTAGAAATACCAAAAAACATTTAATTTAGGAAGTAGGGTTTCAGTAGATAAAGAAAATAATGTTTTGGAAAAAGGTCTGTCCTTTTCAATTTGTCAAACAAATCCTTTAAGGTTGTGCCTGTCTTTGCTCTCAGATTCACTGGTTCTCCATCTTCAACTCCTTCATGATGGTCATTTTCTTGGTGGGCTTGGTGTCCATGATTCTGATGAGAACGCTGAGGAAGGATTACGCCAGATACAGCAAAGAAGAGGAAATGGATGACATGGTAAACATACTTGTCAGTCTGCGCTTTTAATTCATAATTTGTATGGAAAAGTACCCCCCCCCCCCCAAACAAAAAATGCATTGACTTAATATTTCAAGATTATAAACTAAGGTTGAACTAATGTTTGATTCAACCAGGAAAGCATCATAAAAGTGAATTCCCTTCCCCAGTGTTTTTATTAATAGTGTAATTATTATGGGAAACACAAAGGGATGGATAAAGGCACTACTACCATGACTAGCCTAGCCAGCAACAGTAAAACAAAACGTACACAGGTGGCGTCCGCCGCTTACCTTGTGTTTCTAGACAAGGGTTAAATACATGTGAAGTGTAGAGGGCAGCTTACCTAGCCCC
>OMNO01066903.1:0-10575 GCA_900303215.1 Trachyrincus scabrus | reverse complement strand
CCTCTGGTCAGCCTCCAGACCCTCGCAGCTCCTCTCGAACAGGTCATCCACGGCCTGCCTGGTCTCAGCTGACGGCAATGACGTGGAGGACCCCCTGGTGGCTGGCGGTGATGTGGAGGACCCCGTAGTGGTTTGAATGGTGGCGGCCGGCTTGGGTTGCTGGGGAGGGGAGGCACAGGGGCTCGGTGCCGGAGAGGCGGCAGCTTGGCGACTGGCTTGGTGGTCTTTGGGCCCGTTCTTCTTCCCCTGACCGGACTGGAGCACCAAAGTCTCGAGAGTGATGGTTGCCCCCGAAATGTTAACATGGGCTCCCCAGCGTGTCAGCAGGTCCAGGCCGATGATGCACGGGTCCCGGATATTGGCGAGCCAAAACTCATGCACTACCTGGTCTCCAGCCTGGACTCGCAGTGGCTTCTTCCCCCTCATGCTGGCCTTTTCTCCTGTCACTGTCATCAGCTGGGTGTCAGTTGGTGACCATGCCGTTGAAAGTGGGCCGGTGGTGTCCGGGAGGAGGCCAGGTCGCACCAGGGAAATGGTAGACCCCGTGTCTACCAGGGCCCAGCAGGGTTGGCCGTCTAGCTGGCAGTTCAGGTATAGTCCCTTGGTGTGGCCTAAACGGCCAACCAGTGTGCATCGTCCTTGGATGGGGGCTGGAGACTGGAGTGGTGGTCCCCTCACTAGACCACTCCGCTGTTGTTTCCCTGGGTGGCTCTGGTTTTCGGCGCTGGTGCTGGGCAGTCGCGGGCTATGTGACCAGGCTCATCACACCGGTAACAGCGGTCGTCTGGCCGGGGTGGACGTCGTCGGGGTGGTGGAGGCCAACCTGACATGTGGTTGGAGAGAGAGGGCCTTCTGCTGAGCAGGCCGCGTGGAGAGCACCACCTCGGCCCGTTCTGCCTCATGGAGAAGGTGCCCAGGCTCTCTCCTTCTTGGCGGCAGCGGCTAGCTAGCTGCTCCCTGCTCTGGTCAGTGAAAGGTCGCCGACCGAATCGCCTCTCCAGCGCCATGGTCAGGGCATGTAGGTTCCGCTGCTCTGCTGGGGCTAGGTCGAGGAGCATCCGTAACGCCTTTCCCTCCAACGCCAGGGCCAGGTGGGTGGCATCTTCCTCGCTGCTCCAACCGCTGTGCCATGTTGCTAGCTGAACCTGTGAGAAGTACGGCTCTAGCTGTGTCATCCCGTTGTACTTGGGAAGCTTGGCTGGTGTTCTAGGCGCAGCTGGGGGTGGTGACAGGCTGGGCGTGGGAACCAGTGGTGGTGGTTCGCTGGCAGCAGCTCCCCTGGTCGCTAGGGGGTAGTCGGCAGAGGCGGACAGCAGGCGTTCCCCTGTAGTGGCACTCCTGGCCTCTAGGGGGCGGTGGGGCCGAGGTGCACTGGAGCCATCAGGGTGGGATGGGAAACTTCCATCTCTGGCAGGCTCCATCTTCCGCCATGCCAGGTTTTCCAAGCGCCGACGGGTCTCCTCCATTGCTTGCTTCAGATCCTGGATCTCTCTCTCCATTCTTCAGTCTAGCGCAGTAATCCCACTTCTGACACCAATGTAGCGAGCTTGCACTGAAGGAAGTATCAGGAGGCAGAGATCTGAGTTGGTTAGCAATCCTGTGCCCCTTACACCGCACGACTCCAGGAATGAATGTTTATTACTGATTTTTCACCACACACTAACATGAACAATGGGTGGAGGTCATTAATTGCTAAGGTGGTCTCGGTTATGGTTGCCACATTACTATTTGAGAACAGGAACACTGTATTAGCCACATAAACACTGAAAGTCGCCTAATTAAGCAAAACAATCAAAACATGAACATTAACATCTCTAAACCAACGATTAGCTTGAACACTATCAGTACCCATAAGGCTTTGCGCCCAACAGCGCAGAACAGTCAATCATTACAGCGACCGCTAGGGGGCGGCCGCTACAGTATAATTAATACTAAGAATAAGCAGCCTACATTTCTCAACAGAAAGTGAAACAACAATATATCACAGTCAAGAATGCCTGCTTGAATAGAAGCCTAATCACGTCATTCACATATATGTAGGCTATAAGTAAAGCAACATATTGACACATTATTAGTCTCATAAAAAAGGGTTTATTGGCGTGTAGAAACAAAACACTCATACTATGTGGATGTCAGAACACTGTGAATGCCATATTTGTCTATTGTCACTCGTGATAGATAAAAACAATATGCAGCAGAGTGGCATCAGCAGTGTTTCCCATACATTGATTCATGTTTGGGATATTCAACATTGACCGCCACATATTGATTTTATATTTTTTGTACTTTTGTTAAAAGCCTTCACCGTTGTGCAGTCATGCATTGTTGTTGAGAGGCTGTATACAATAGGTTTCCTGCCAGGAACGTCCCGACATCAAAACTGAAAGTGAAATTTATAGCAGCATTGCGCTGCTGTGGTGGTGTATAAAAATAATCACATATCTCAATAGCAGCTTATGCAGTTTGAACATAGTTTTTTTTAAGTTAGAAAGATATTGGATATTCAACAGATATTCACACTCTGAATTAGCGATGTGACGCGGGGAACTAAAGATGCGATATGGTATGAGTCCTATGTGTCTAGTGGTGTATACCTGCCCAAGAGACGAGACTTCCAAACAAAACCGTCGGGCAGCGGCACTACTCTCTATAGAGCTATCGTTTGGTCAATATTTCTACACAATCGGCGAATTACAAAGTACCCTGCCCCTAAGTAAAACGCAATTCAACTGGATACCTCACGTCACGTTTCAACGTTTCAACTTTGATATTCATTGAATTCTAATCCGTGATATTGATATATCTGTGGTTTCGGTATGTCACGTCATCTTTCACTACTTTGCCTTGAGAAAGGTGATGGGTGCTAATGAGTGGAATGTGCCTCTTTTGTTCTTTGCGCTAATCAACCCCCTCCCCCATCTGATACAGTGGAGAAGCTTGAAAAAGCTTTCACCAAAGAAAATGACCAATTTCGAATTAATCTAAACTATAGTTGTGGTTTCGTTTGTCACATGCGAAATTAGTTGACTGACAAAACTAACTTTTTTTATAAAACAAACATTTTAAACAGTGAGTCTGTACAAGGGCGGCTTACATGACTAATATCGTTGGAACAAACAAGAAATACAGTTGGAACAAACAAGAAATACACTCTATACTGCACCGTTTTAGACTTGAAGTGTCAATGTATTGGAGCGCAATTGAGATTGTTGGTGGTGGAGGAGAGATGGGAAATCTTATAGCTGTTGGGACTGAATCGAGTGCAGACTCAGACTCTGATTCAGAAGCACAGCCAGACGGCCAGTGTTTGCAAGAGGAGGCAATACATATGTTTATATGTTTATAGAAACATGTAGTATACCAGAAGGTGGACCTATAGTCTGCAAAGGGTTATTGTGGTTAGTCTGCGTGAGATTAATGTACATCACTGGGAATAAGTAATAACTCAAATCAAATAAATATTCTATAAAACATACTTCATAATAATATTAGTTATTTTGGTCCAAGTGCAATAGCTTCAAATTAGTAATAGTTAGTCTGCTGTAGATTTCATTATTAGTCTTATACTGTAGTAAACCTGACCTGCACCTTTGCGACTCCTGCTGGATAAAAGTTGAACTGCGGCCTCTCAACTAGAGTATAAAGTCGCGAAATTGCTTGTCACCTTGTTTTCCGATACCATTTTGGAATTTTACAAACACACGTGTAAACAAGACATATTTAGGAAAAGTCATGAAAGGGCGATGCTGAAACTTTTATATTTATTAGCGGTCAAAATGACCCCCCCTCACTGCGGTTCTAGTGTTAAACTAGTGATCTTCCAAAGCATATCTCCTAACTTTTTTGAAGCTGTGCAATCTCATATCATTTTTGAAGCCAACTGAGAGTCAACCATGTATGGCTAGATGTCACCGATAATAAAAGCCATTTTTTAATTAATTATATTGTGATGGGTTTCTATCCTACTGCATACTGTATTATTTTTGTATTTTTAGTACTATTTGTATAGTGTATGTCTTATTTAGTCCATCCTTTATTGTGGTTTTATTCTATTGTCTTGTAAAGCAGTTTGTAACCTGCTTTTGAAAGGTGCTGGCTGTTCCCGACTAAGAATTTCGACTAAAAGCCCTCCATCCCGACTATTGGTCGTCTAGTCATAAATATTTATTTTCTTTTTCATATTTAAGTCATGTCATGAGCTCCAACAAGTGTGGTGTTAAATCTTTGACATATTTTGTTTCTACATTTAATTCTAGTAATTATCAAGGCATCATTGGATCGGATATTGTAGACCTATCCATAGGCCTAGGCATACATAAACACTTTTATTTTATTATATAGATGTACAGAGAAAAGTAGTGCCAAATTAAAATGATCAGTTTTCCTGTAGCCTATGTCAGTGTTTTTCAGTTTGGCCTAACCTATATCTAAAAAAAACATTTTTCATGGAGTAATAGCATTTTAATGAGTAACAACATTTTTTGGTACACCTTACATTAGTTTATTGTGTGCATTAGAGTGAATTAGAGTGGGTATACCGTTCTGCTCTGCTCAGACACGTGAGTCGGCCAAGAGCCCTGTGACTAATTGTCAACTTAATGTTGACTATGAGGGGTCAGCCCTACTAAAGTTATTATTATTATTATTATTCTGTTGTTTCTTTCCATTAATGTCATTGGACAATCGCACTGATGTCCATCCCATTATTTTCAGGATCCATATCAGGGCACAATTGTCCTCGCAACAGTGAAGGGTGATGTCCACGACATAGGCAAGAACATTGTGGGGGTGGTGCTGGGATGCAACAACTTCAGGTACAATGCGTGTGTGTGTGTGTGTGTGTGTGTGTGTGTGTGTGTGTGTGTGTCTGTGTCTGTGTCTGTGTCTGTGTCTGTGATGGCGCTGCGCCACCATGTAAGATTTCAAAATAGGGCTGTCTCGAGGCGGACATTTGGTTGACAAAGTCGTTTTTCCAGGTCCACTTGGTCTGAGTCTGACTGTTACGGCAGAGTCAGCAAAGTTGTTGCCGTTTAATTTTAGTCCCACCGATTGTCTCATCAACGTGTTCACTTGAGACGCGTTTGGACACCATGTGTGACCTATTCCATTGTTTTCCTATGGAGAAGGTACCATGGCAATTTCAGGGAGGGGATGCGCCCGACCTCGCAGCGGTTTGCACGGAGGAGTCTTGCTTCGAGGATTTGCAGTACAGTCCAAAAAGCCAGAATCTTTTGAGCTGCAGCTGATTTTGTGTTGTAAACTTTTTTTTAAATAGCTAACTGATAACTGATGATTCATGTATTGTTTGGTTCGCAGTGCATACTGATCCATGCACCGTGGACCCTGTACCGAACGGTTCACTATGAATACACGTACCATTTCAGCCCTAATATACAGGGCTGGAAATTAAGCAAATTTCAGGACCTCATCCATCGGGCGAGTGCTTTTTTTAAATTGCAAATTAAGTCTATAACATAGAAATGCGACGTGACTGATATTCAGTGCTGATAATCAGTCCACCTTGAAAAAAAATGTGCGGGCTTCCGGGACCTCTCCGTATACAGTATTCATAAGTCAGTTGGCGTGACTCAGACTTGGCGAGACAGACAGTCTGAAGCGCGAGACAGAGAGCCTACTCTTTATACAAGTGTGACAAAAATGTGGAGTGACTGCTGTGCATTGCTCTCTCGGTTCGGTCGTCCTTTTTCATTCACCCCAGCTAATAGCTAATTAGTTAGCTTTATCGCTAGGCTAACATACAGTATGTCTAAGAATAGGCTGTTGAATTAAAGATTTGTTTGTCAGTGGAGGTCATGGATCTAAACACTAACCCTGTTGATGGTTGTCCCAAGCCAGCCCAGCCTCCTGCTAGGGATCCTAAACAAGCCCAAATTCCCCTCTCAACAGGGCAGAGGATACACAATTATCACAGCCCAGTTTGTTTTTAAATCGAATCAATGTGTAGGCTACATACAAATGTGTTTTTTAATATTAAATGTTAAAAAATGGGACAGGTCATTATAGTAAGGCTCAGCAAAAAAAACAAAATAATACACAATACACAAACTCAAATTGTATACGGTCTATGGTAGGCTACCCTCTAGTTTGCATTCTTGTTATAATATAAACTCATCAAATACAATACTCACAGATTCACTTAACATGAATACTAATGTTAAGGAATTAAGGAAAGGAAAACATAGACTACAGGGGCTAATAACATTTCAGTCGGGCTGGTTAAAATTTTGGTCTAATAGCCCGGCTGGCTAGTGCCAAAAATCCTTAAGATCCGCCAACACATTGTATAAATGTGAGTGTATTTGTGATTGGTGTACTGTTTGTGTTTGTGTGTTAGTATGTCTATTATGTCTAGTTAGTATGTATATGTTAAATGTATTTAGGTATACAGTATATGGAAGCAAATCACTGCCATAATGATTTGCATTTTAAATGCCATTTAATTATTTTTATTGAAATTTAAACACCTTTCAATTCCTAACATATAAATATTAGTCTTTTAAAACAAGGTATCTGAATTAGGGTTGTTGCAATAACCATTGTGGTAATATCGCACACCGCTGCCTTGAGCCACCTTACATTACCGCAGGGGAAAATTCTTTGCGACAGCCCTTAAGAGACCTAAGCAATCGAACCAACTGCTGGCCTATCTGATCGTATCTGAACATTTGAGATCATTTGGGATAAAAACCTTTCATTTCAAGGGCTATTGCGATCACAACAGACTAAAGTAGCTCCGGTGCTATTTATTGGCAGTAGTATCGAGTAAACCTTCAGAAATGCTTGGTACGCCTACTGCAATGATAACGGGGCCGACCAATGCCAAATGCAATTAATACAATTGAGATCCAATAAATGTACTTACCGATGCACAACTAGTGGTTAGTAGGGCCTCTCCTTGTAATACTCTTATACTTTAGTTTGAATATTTATCGCTCAAATTTTCTTGTCCAAATTTTGACCACTTGAAAATGAGTACTCAATATCGTATTTGGAATATCTGCAACTTGAATGTTTGTGTCTGAATTTGTCAAAATTGAAGAAAAAAAAAGTGAAATGCCATATTGGAATTTCAAAGCAAATAAATTCAGATACCTTGTTTTAAAAGTATAATATTTCAATGTTATGAATTCAATGGATTTTAAAATTCAAATCATTATGGCAGTGATTTGCTTTCAGAGGTATATATGTGTTATTTTTAAAGGTAAAAAAAACTAAAAGAAAACTAAATACTTGTGTATTAAATGACAAATACATGTATTTCCTTCTTTCAATATTCCTTAGAGTGATTGATTTGGGCGTAATGGTTACCTGTGATAAAATCCTCAGAGAGGCCATTGAGCGTAAAGCAGGTAGGACTCTGTGAATCTTCTCTCATTGGTTATGTAGCAGGGGCCACCTTGAGGTTGGTGAGGGCTCCAATGTATATGTACCCTCTGTCAGGGAGGGGAGAGACTAAACGGACACTGCTGACATAGTTGCATGCTCACCACCCGAGCCAAGTAAATCTCTAACCTAATACCTAAACTTAATAATCTCTAACTTAATACCTTCTCAGCTGTGTCCGTGTCTTTTGAGTGTTTGTTTAAATTTTACTTTAAAAGTTGACTTAAAAAAATTTAAAAGGCATTGCTTACAGAGTACCATTCATAGGCTCTTGAAAAAATGTGAGGAAGAATATTTTATCTTACTTTTACTTGAGTACCTTTTTTTTATCATTACTTTTACTTACTTGAGTACAGTCGATTTTTCAGTACTCTTTACACCGCTGATTTATGTGCAGATGTTGTATATAGACGTGTTGGTATCACAGACAGTGTTACTGGCAAGGGGGCTGTTTTGGGGGTTGGTTTTTTTCATAGCGCTGTATTTTTTTTCCCCTGTAATTCAGAAAAAGTCTGTCCTTTCAGATTTCATCGGTCTCTCCGGGCTCATCACCCCATCTCTGGATGAGATGATCCATGTGGCCAAAGAGATGGAGAGGCTTGGATTGAAGATACCGCTACTCATTGGAGGAGCCACCACATCAAAGTGAGACAAACCCACCGATTCTAGGGCCGACTCCCCAAGGGGGGGTAGGGGAAAAAAAGTGGTGGAGAAAAAAAAGGACTTTGTATCTTGAAGAAATTATTCACGGCTCAGGTTCTGAGGAATGCTGGTAGTATGATGGGCTGTGACAAGTGTATGCACCAGTCTGCCGCATCTCTTCCTACAGAAACCATTAGCGTGAGTACGTGAGCCATGTTCCCGCAACATTTGGTGAGTTTTCAGAGAAGGCGCAGATAATCGGATAATAGTCTTTATGTGTGTACCCCTGCATGTTCCCAGTCACCTAGTGGGGACCACTGACCTGATGGCAAGGCAAGACTGATTGTCAAGACCAGTCATGTAGTGTGTACTGCCGAAGTCGGCCCCGACCTTTAAAGTCGCCTAGTGGGTAGGAAGCTTAAAAATCCCATGGCTGGGGTAGGGGTGCTAACTCCAGGGTCCTGGCCAAACTCCCAACCGCTTTTGGTGTCTTGAAAAGCGCTATATAAATGCAATTAATAATTAAAGCTGCTAGCAGCCTCGAAAGGTATTCACAGCCCACGCTTGACCGCCGACCCCAGCAGCCGCCCCTTTCCAGCGATTCGCGAGGACACATCACTGTGACGTCATTTTTTAAAGCTATCTGCACCAAATTTTGCACACTTGTTAGGGTGTATGTCTTCTATGTGCCTAATGTGTATGTCTTCTATGTGCCTAGTTCAAGGCCCTGTCCCCTTCTGAACCAGAGTTGTGACTGATAGAATAATGTTCACGCATGTAAATATTTTAAAGTCGGCCATTTACATTTTTTTTAAAATTCTTTATAGGAGTTTTAATCAGACACATCCATAGAGCATCTCTACCAAATATTGTCATTTGGCCTGGTGGAAGTAGCTTCAATGTAGACCCCAAAGTTAACTTAGTTCCAATCACACTGTGTGTGTTCAAAGATAGTGTCTTCACTGCTAGAAGTTGTAGACCAGGGGTCCCCAACCTTTTTATCACCGTGGACCGGTTTAATGACAACATCCTTTTCGTTGCATTCATTGCAGAAAACGCCTCTTCGCAAAGTGGAGCATGCGAGTCATCGTTCGCAATTAAGCCATATTTTAGGCTCGTCGTATTTCCTATTTTTTATTCGCGGCCCGGTAGCAAATGCTTTGCGGCCTGGTGCCGGTCCGTGGCCCGGTGGATGGGGACCGCTGTTGTAGACCATTGCTGACCATAGACAAGCTGTTTCTCAGACCATGTTAGGTACCTGATGGGGTTCAACCATGGACCTTCTGCCTTGCAGGTGAGTTCTCTACTCGCTGAGCTATTGACAGACATGTAGGGTAAAATTGATTCAGTGACATCCTTTTACATGTAAAATGGGGTGCCGAGTTAAAAAAAAAGTATGTTTCGTTCAAACTGTTTCTCAGACCATATTGGATTCCTAGTGGGATTCAATCCATGGACCTTCTGCTTGCAGGCGTGTCTTTCACAGTTAGGCCTTTTTTCATTTGTTTCTGGCACATATACCTACATGGTCTACATGAACCAAATGGAAATTTGGGTGCAGAGTCCAATAAAGCAGGTGTCATGACAATTGGACAAATGGTCTAGGAGGAGATGGTAAAACATGCCTATCTACTGTCAAAGTGGCGTTTGCGTCAAAATGTTTACACCTGTAGGGGCCATACCGCATAGAAATTCAGAACTATTTTGATAACTTTTATTATTTGGGTAATGAGGAATCAATTAGAGTTGGCTTTGTTGGAATTGGTGAATTGGCCTGGGAGGAGATGTGAAAGTAGGTTTTTCAGTTAAATCTAAATTGCGGATTATCTAGTGAGGCAGAGGTCAATGGTCCCTTTGGTAAAGTTGTAGGCCATGAGAAGCTGCATCACCTGACACTAAGTTTTTGAGTGTGGGTCTAATGGGACCTGATATGGCCTTTTGAAATGTGGCAACTTTGACCCATTGGTGGCGCTAGAGGCTTGGTCCAATTGGTTCCTATTTACAGATTTGGACGTTTGGGGATGATCTAGATCAGGGGTCGGCAACCTATGGCACGCGTGCCAAAGTGGGCACGCGAGGTCATTTACACTGGCACGCGGAGCAATTTTATAAGATTTAAAAATATATATATCCATGTATTTTCCGCGAGAAATCGGCGCGACGCAACGCGTCAAAACTCTCCGTATGTAAATGTAAACCTCCGCTGTCTTCACTGCAAGCAGCTTTACTTACACAATTGAACTTACAGCTGTGAATCTGCGGTGCAAGCTGGGTCTTCTGCAAAGACCGCAACGAAAAGTAAATCGCGAACAGCCCCCCCCCCCCCGTCGGCCGGCACGGAACTCCCAAACACCCACGGAAGTGGCACGGAACACCCAAAAGGTTGCCGACCCCTGTCCTAGATGTACTGTTCTCTTGAGTTAAATACAAGGATTATTAGTTTGCCTAAAGGTGTGTGATGGGGACACTGTAGACCTGCGGCCATTTTGATTTTCTTTCTTTCTTTCCTCCATAATGAACAGAAAAATA
>OMNO01066890.1:19841-32281 GCA_900303215.1 Trachyrincus scabrus | reverse complement strand
AATGTGGAGTGTGTGTTGTTGGTGGCTGGTTTAAGCAGCCTCACCTGGTCGGAGTTAGACTAATTAGACTCTGGGACTGGGTGAGGCTGCACACCTGTGGGGCATTGGCCGATCAGGCCCACAGGTTAAACCAGCCACCAGCACACACACTCAGGGGAGGAGCTCCAGCATGTACCACCTGCTCTGTTGTTCAGACTACCACAAACCTACAATAAACCGGTTTACTCATTCACTGCCTGTGTCCTGCTGTGGGAGAAGCCCTGGGAAAGCCATACTAGATGGCCTGTGGCAGGGGAAACTGCCACAGTGGTGTACGTATGCATGTATGTCTGTTGATTGTGTTATATTGTACACAAAATAAAGAAATAAATAAAGAACAACAAAGTCCTCTGTCATCACTCAAACTGTTACTCTACAGACATTTCCAACAATGTATGTGGTTTTGTTCTTTACAAAGTAAAAAAAACTTGTACGGTTTGAGTCAGTTTGAGAGATGTTAGTGGACCCTTATCTGATGTATTGACTTTGAACCCTGAGCAGGGTTCATGTGGGCAGCCCTATATCTCAGCAATAAAAGGGGCTATCAAAATAACTTAACTGTTTTGGACATCTCTGGACATCTAGTTGTAGAAGGGCAACAATAGATACATTGTAGTTTTTGTATTTGGGGTTAGGGTTAGCCAGTGATTGTATAGCCTATGTTTGAAGGAGGGGGGGGGGAGTAATATATATAATCATTCGTTTTTGAATGAGCTCAACACTGGTTCAACATGAATGCAACTATGCTTGAGCATGGTTGAAAAATATGCACGACATGAAGTGTATTCAATATACTTTATTTACATATTGGTTGGGTGGGGAAACCTTCCAGAATCTGTAACCATGACAACTCAATGCATTATGTTTAGTTCTGCACTCCATTTCCCCACTCAGGTAGCATTTAAAATGCATTTCGATTGAGTGTTCATGTTTTGTACACTTAAAGA
Organism: Trachyrincus scabrus; assembly: GCA_900303215.1. Lineage (NCBI taxonomy): Eukaryota > Metazoa > Chordata > Actinopteri > Gadiformes > Macrouridae > Trachyrincus > Trachyrincus scabrus. Next base: position 31,295 of record OMNO01066890.1, on the reverse strand, counting down.
TTCTAGGTTTCCCCATTCAAACTAACCAATATGGCCACTAGGTGGCTTCTAGTCACGCCATCCGCTGGCTGAAAGACCACAATTAATTCACATTGTACATACATTCAGATTTCTTTCTTGTTAAATATAGCTTTTTTAAATGTGTACTAAAATAAATGTGCCAGAAGTAACCTTTAATATAGTGACAATAAAGCGAAACGGGTTCATAACATGCTTCAAAATCATTTTTACCACGAAAATATATAAAGAAATAGATCACACTTCACCTCCCACACTAGACCTAGACCCACTGACCCTTCCATACTATCCTGCACTGACCAGACGCCACAAACTTAAAAACTACATCATCGTTTTCGTACAGCCAATGAGAGCTCGTGTTACATCTCTGTAGCTTCTCTACTTTTACTTTTGCAGTGCCACAGTTGGTGCCTGAGGCTCGTCTTTGTTAAAGTAGCGTGGGAAATGAATTGCGTGAAGGAAAAGCAATAAGGAAATGAATACGGAAAACAACTAAGGAAAAGGATTATTTAAACTTCCTTTAAAAGAGTGTTAAAAAAGCCATCATTAATTGACTCATTTAACCAGCATTAAATGCGTTGTTTTATAAACCGTTTTTAAAATGGCTTTTAAAAACAGTTTAATAATGGTTTTGTAAATCCAACTATAAATGTAGTCTTTCAAGTGTCTATTTAATACTTTTTTCCCTATTCTGTTAAATGTAATGCTCCTTTAAAAAGCATCTTTGATAATTGTTTAATTCATTCTTTATTAAAACGTTTTTAAACGGCTCAATTATTAAACATTAATTAATTCTTTCCGTTGCACAATTTGTCCTTGGGTTGTTTGGATGTAAGGTTTGTCACTCTTTTGCAGTTCATCCAACCATCCATGGGAGGGAGCCCTTCAATGGAACATCGTGTTTTATTAAAACAAATAATCACGCGGAAGAAGAACCTTTTAGTTATAATTCAAGCTTTTTTTTACATTGTAACGTACGCAATTGAATGTGCTGGTCAACAGGGGTTTTGAACAGTTCAAACCTCCAGGATGCATGCATTTTATAGGTCAGACTTGTGTTATTAAACGACCCGATCGGTGACACAGATAACTAACTAAATGGGCAGCGGCCGTGTGGGACTCCATTGATAACGGCTCGTTCCGGGAGCTTCTTCCTGTTTCACTCGCGCGCCCGTTGTTGCTGAAATTCCATCTGCTCTCACGTGCTTACTGTGTATAAAAGGCTCCCCGCGCCCCATTAACATGTCTAGTGTGTCACCAGACAAACGGCGAAAGATGGAGTCAGCTCTAACCCAACTGAAGAAATACACCGTCGTCGTTGCCGACACCGGGGATTTCAACGGTAAAACTTTCTTCGCTATGTATTGGAATAGCCTAGCAGCTCACGGGGGGAGTGAACCTTTAATGTGAATGACCGCCGTGCCATCGCACTTGATACGGGAAAACCCCCCGGCGTGTTATTAACGGAGAAGCACTGCGCACTTGAGCTGCTAATCAACAGGTTATGTTTTATTTACACAGGATCACAGGATCATAGGATCACAGTGGCATGGCAGCTTTCTGTGTTGTTCGTTTGTTTACTATTACGACTATGCTATTTTAGCGAAACGTGACTTCAGTGCATGGTTTTACTTCGCTAGCTTAGCCTAGCAATGTCGCGCGCAGCCGCTCGCAATTCGAACGCTCGATATGTTCGATCACATCCAACCAGTTTGGATGTGATCCAACCAGTTTGGATGTGATCGGTCATCGATTGTTCTCATGTGTTTTGGGTTTAGCTGATAAGAGCCTAGACACTACGTTAAGTTATTGATATTTTTTTTGTGTGGAAACTAAACATGTGGTCTTTTGGTCAAGACTGCGATAGATTTGTGTTAATCTTTTGTGTGCCAGTAGATAATCTGAACGAGGAAGTAATTGGAACCCTGTTTTGCAAGTCGGACATTTCCTCATGACCTGCAAGTCAGGATGACGAGACAGAAACGGATCTGTGTTGTTGTGCAGACGTCACGCCATGCCTTTCTATCAGCTTCAACAGGATGGGGAACCTGTTTAAGACAAACAAGATCGGTGTGACAATCGATGGATTGTCACACCGATCTTGTTTGTCCATGTATACGACTGGATACGACAGCTGTAATGTGGTTGCAAAATGGTGCATGCAATACGACTTGCGAAATTAACACCTTTTTTCCCTTTTTTTTAAATTATTTTAAGGAAGTTGGTTTAGGTAATAGTTATCCACTATTTGGCTGTTAACAAAATATATAGTAGGCATATACGCCAACTTCAATAGATAAGAGGTTGACTGTCCACAGGCACTGATGCACAGGAGTAAACAATGACTTGTTACTCTGGGTACAATAATGTGCCTTTGTTCTGAAGCTGGCGATGACAGTTGATGCCTGTTCTAGTTGTATGAGTGCCAATTTTGGAAGGGCCCATTTTGAGTTTAGACTAGTGAGCGTGTCCTTTGTCACAAAGTTAATGGGAGACCAACAGATTTGTTGACGCTTGAGTTCTTGATGCATCGCCTCGTTTAAAACTGCCTGTCACCTGCCATGGAGTAGAAGAATGATGTGATGACAGAGATAAAGCTGTTCTTGTGCATTGTCCTGTAGATGGAAGCCAGATGCAGATCACTTTTCACGAGCCTTCTCGGATTACCGCACACAATGACATTGTCCTGTGATTTCGAAACTGACCATGACAGTTTCATCACATTGCAAAATGGGTCGATGGGGACATTTGATTATTTGTTTGAGGTCCTTAATGAAAAGGATGAGTCCAACCTCAACCTTAATTCTGCTGTCATGACCTGTTGTGTTTGAATGTGCCATCCTAATGTTTATACAATTTCCCAATTTCTGCCTGTTCTGCAGCCATCGAAGAATACAAGCCCCAAGATGCAACCACCAACCCGTCCCTCATCCTGGCTGCTGCCAAGATGCCTGCCTACCAGCACATTGTGGACCAGGCCATTAAGTATGGCATCGCCAAAGGCGGGTAGGTTGATTTATTGTGTTCAAAGCACACTAAACATGAACTTCAGTTGCATGTCAGAACCTGGATCCTGCACATGGAGATGGCACCAGGTTGGAGTTTGTCCCTGTGGTTATATTGTGTAATGTTCATTATGTTCCTGATTTGAAGGCCAAATTGCGATGGCTGAATTGAATTACGATCGCAGTTTTTCATTAATAAAATGGTAGTCACTGAACTGTCTCAACTCCCCCTGGTGTCTTAATTTAACTATGACCAGAAATGCCAAGCTCAGTAGTCGTTCTTCTCGCTTCAGAACTGAAGAGGAGCAGGTGACCAACATCATGGATAAGCTGTTTGTCAGTTTTGGCCTGGAGATCCTCAAGAAGATCCCAGGCCGGGTCTCCACCGAGGTGGACGCAAGGTAAGAGGGAACACAAGGTACATACAGCTTTGTTCTCAGGAAAGGCCTATTCCATTATATTAAAGAATCCATTTTGGTTTACCTTGACATTTGCTAGAGTCCCACTGACTGGTTAAAAGTCCCACTGACTGGTCAGAAAAAAAATGCCCCACAAAATGAAATCTAGGGAGGATAATATTATCCCTTTTGATTTCAGCATCAAGAGACAGTTAACAAAGTGCAGGCTTCAACAATATGGGATGGCCCGGGGCCAGTAAAAAACTCACATTGGGACATTAAAACTTTCAAACTCACTGTCTCGATCGGGCCAGTGCTAAAAAGTTGTTCGTTATTTGGTACAAGCACAAAGCACGTGCCAATGATGGCTTGTGCCTGTCATTAGTATTGTGAAGCAAGTCTTTGCTTCTTGGTTTTCTAACGCTGATAATTACAACTTGGAGTGAGGGCCAGTAAAAATTGTCATGGGGCCAGTATATATTTTAAAAAATGCTAACATTGAAGTGACTTCCTCAAGAGACTGGGAGACTCATCAGTGTCTCCTTGTTCCATCCATAGTGGCCATGTTTGAGTGTTCCCTCTCCCCTCCCCAGGCTGTCCTATGCCAAGGATGAGATGGTAGCCAGGGCCCTGAGGCTCATTGCTCTGTATGAGGAAGCGGGCATCAGCAAGGAGCGCATCCTCATCAAGCTCTCGTCCACCTGGGAAGGCATCCAGGCTGGGAAGTAAGTGTACAGAGATGGCAAAAGAAGCATATGACCACTATTCTCTTTAGACTAAACCACTATGGACACATGCATGTACGGCTAAACCTAGATGTGCCCTTGGAGAGACCGTACGGGGGGTGCCCCTCTATGTATTCATCAATATTGTTGCTTTATTTTGAGTATGGTTTAGGGCTGGCACTATACTAGCAGGGTGGTATAATTTCAGACAGTGTTTTAGTATCTGGATGCATTGCATTTTTCAGAAGTTGGTTTAATAGATCGCCATCAAATAAAACAGTGTGGGAATGATTTCCCTGAGCTCATGGGTATTTGGCACAGCCCTAGCATGGCTTTCAACAGCATGTTCTGTAAAGTCCATCCTAAAAAGGATTTACTGCCTTCATTTAAACGATAACTCCTTTAAATGAAGTATTGAGCGAGAATGCAGCCCTGAAACGTCTGCATCGTAACCCTTTGGGGTAATTGCGCCCGTCAATGTACGTCCTCTAAAAGTGCTTGTTTTTGCCACTGACAGGCTGATTGTTTTAAGTGTTTGACAACATTATGGAAAGGATCCCTACAGAGAAATACAACTTTTTTTCGTTACCTTTCACTTTGATCCAGTCTGTTTGTTATTGTGTCTAACCAAGTCTCGCTCCAGGAGAAGTCTCACATTGTCGGAATCTGCTAAATATTCAGCCATGACTTTGAAAGTCTTTAGATAAGTTCAAGTTGCACATGCGCAAATGTGTTCATGGGTCGTTTACCGGCAGTGTCTGTGTGGTGTGTTTACAGGGAGCTGGAGGAGAAGCATGGCATCCACTGCAACATGACCTTGCTCTTCTCCTTCGCCCAGGCTGTGGCCTGCGCCGAGGCCAAAGTCACCCTCATTTCACCCTTCGTGGGGCGTATTCTTGACTGGTACAAGGAAAGCACTGGCCGCAAAAGCTATGAGCCACAAGAGGATCCTGGTAATGCATCCATGTCGCTAGCTCAATAAGGTTCAAACTGGTCTGTTTGCTTTTACATGAAGCTATGTAAACAATGTTATTTGATAGTTTTTAAAGTTGCTCTTTAACCCCCGGAGGTCTAGCACATATTGTTTTAGTTTTTTTAGGTCTAGCACATCAAGTTTTTTAGTTTTTCGTCGATAGGCCACATAGAAGCGGAGATATAATCAGATTGCATTTATGATCCCCATTGACTACCATGATATTCCAGGAGATGGCACTGGCTTTCTTTCTGTTGGTATAACATTGTCATTTTTTTGTCCCAATTGAAAAAAGTGACCAATTTGTGCTAGTTCTACACAGATTTACAGATTTGCTATTGGCCAATAGATAGCTTTTTATTAATTTTTTTTGCAGCATATGGTTTTGGACAACTAATACAAACATACAATTGGCTGAAAGGTCCCTCCTTATTTAAGACCCTGCAGGCTCAAATGCAATCCATTCTCAAACACATTTTTACATGATCATGTCTACAATTTAGAAATTGATTTTTATCGATTCAAAACAGTTTGTTCAGTTTTTAATTTTGAAGAAAATAATACAAAATAAAATATCTCTATGACGAAGAGTCATGATGTCAGGCAATATAGATGAGATTGTGCTGAAAGAAACAATACCAGGCATTGAGATGGTTAATATTTTTCAACATGAAATATAAAGGTAAAGTGCCAATATAGCCTTGGACCTCAGGGCTAATTCCCCTGGCTGGTTCCTAGGGGTGTGCATCTCTCCTTTCAAGCACGACTCCATACGCATCTCGATACATGGGCTCCGATGCGATACAGCAACGATACTTTTACTCAGCAAGTTGCTTTTGGATAAGATTTAGCTTTACATGTTAATGTGTACCCTCGATATACAGGCGTGGTAAGCGTGACCAAGATCTACAACTACTATAAGAAGTTTGGCTACACCACGGTGGTGATGGGCGCCTCCTTCAGGAACACTGGGGAAGTGAAGGCCCTCGCTGGCTGTGACCTGCTCACCATCTCCCCCGGCTTGCTGGGAGAACTCAGCCAGGACCATGGCACCATCAAGGAGCTGCTCAATGAGAAGAATGGTACGGCTCTGTAGCTCAGACAGAGGCTGCCCTGGGGGCATATTGCCAGTGTTGTCTTGTGCTATTCTAAAAAAAAAAAAAAAACACCAAACATACATACTATGTTGCTTAAAGGTGCTGTAGGTAAGATTGAAGATTGAATTTCTGACTAATCAGGGAGTCTCTTCCCTGATTGGTTCTGGGAATCTATCTTACCTGTCAATCACAGGTGTGTGAATTAGGGATGCAAGAAATTCCAGAAAATTCCAATCGAATACATAGTCCAACTCTCTGAGTAATCGCTCTCCTTTGTAGGCGCTTTTGTTTTGCGCACCAAGGTGCAGATGGTCATGCAGTGTTTGACCTGCTTTTTACTGCTGGAGAGCTAGTGGGATACACTTCTAAACAGCGATTTTCATGTTATATCCATCACATTTTTTAATGTGACTTATCCAGTTGAATTGAGTTTTTTTTTTTTTTTAGTAAGGCTATTGTTTAGGGCAGAGTACTTTGTAATTCACAGATTGTGTAGAAATATTGACCAAACGATGGCTCTATAGAGAGGAGTGCTGCTGCTTCCTTTCACTTGGAAGCCCAAGACACCGCTAGACACACTGGGACTCATACCAGTGATCGCATCTTTAGTTTTTTATTTAATACACCACCACAGCAGCGCTATGCCGCTATACATTTCACTTTCACTTTTGATGGCGAGACATCCTGGCGGGCGGTCATTATTGTAAAACTTGTCGAGTATGTGGGGAACTCCGCCTACCCGCGCCAGCTACTAAAGTTGGCGAACAAACCTATTTTATACAGCCTGACTGCACAACCGTGAAGGCTTTTGACTATTTAATGATGCATCCTGCTCCAAAACTTTGCCAAAATACATATCAACTTAATGTATAATGTATTTGTAAGATGCTGTAAAAATGACTACGAAACGATTTTTGATTTACAATATTTTTAAAATCGTATGACGATTTTAAGTAGGCTACTTGTTTACTCGAGTACGAGTTTTCACCCCTAGCTTGAATGCGACACTTCTCAATAGTCACGCCCACCTCGTGCGTCACACCTGGACCTTGGAAAAGGTTGTATGGGAGTCAACAGAGCTAAATTCAAAAAGTTGTGATTTCAATCTGAATCCCCATGAAATATTCCTGGCAGGGTTTGTCTAATTGAAATAGATTTTTCCACATTAAGAAATATCGAATTTGTTTAAAAAGTGTGTACGTACAGAAAGTTAAACAGACTATTGTAGGCTAGTACCATACATATGAACAGACTATAGTAGGCTAGTACCATACATATGAACGCAGTCATCAAAGTTACTCCTGCTGCTCTTTGCTCACTCTTTGAGCCATACAGTTAACTAATGTTGGCTGGCGTTACAGTCTTGTACCCATGACATTTTTTCAACAGATTACACTTTTCTTGATGTGGAACATTATATTTTAATGAGACCATACCAGGAACATTTCATGGAGATTCAGATTGAAATCGAAACTTTGTGAATTTAGCTCCATTGACTCCCATACAACTTTTTACGTTTCCAAGGTCTAAGCATGAGGTGGGCGTGACTTAGCCACTCTATGGCGGAGACACGTAGGGAGCAGAGAGGGAGGGGATGTTTTCTTGGGGTTGTTTAGATTCAAAATCTTGCTCTTTTCTTGTTAGTTCTGGTGCTAAAAGTCAGGTAGTCCAATGAGAAGACGATTGTATTCCCCAACTAGTATTTACCTGCCAATGTAGTAACAACATTCTATCTATTGCATATGTTTTTGTTACAAACCTGAGATTCCTAGATTTTCCAAGACCGGTTGACTACTGTGCCATCTAGGTGACCTTTGGTTCTCTCTCTCTCTCTCTGTGCAGCCAAGGACTGTGATGAGGAACAGGTTCACCTGGACGAGAAGGCCTTCCGCTGGGAGCACAACGAGGACCGCATGGCTGTGGAGAAGCTTTCCGACGGCATCCGGAAGTTTGCTGCCGATGCCGTTAAACTGGAGACCATGATCAAGGTAGACCATGATCACGGCCATGAAGGCATGCACTCGCCACATGACCACACCTATGGATGTAGTTGTATATCCTGTCAAAATATTGACGTGTACGTTTTTATTCCTTGCGTGTCCTACAGGAGAAAGTTCTTAATGTGAAGAACGGCCAGTGATGGATGAATGGCATCTGGTCTCAGCCAAGCGACTCTTTTTAAGGTGTGTGGTGATTGCTCTTGTCCTGGACCATCTACCCGAGGAACCGAGGGTCCCGAGGGACATTCCCTCCTCCAGATCCCAGCACTTTCAACACCCCAAAGGCCCTCTCAATATGACTCCTTCACTACAAAGTCCCTGAAATCTGACCACAGTTGACCACAGTAATGGTATGGCAGCTGTTATGCTCAAGTTGTAATGTGTATGTATATAATCCATTATGATGCCATTGAAGAGCTGGGCGGAAATGTGTATTATTCCTTCCATAGTAATCTGACTTTTCCTAGTCTTGTACATTAATGTAAGCTGATACATGTATCAAATTTATTTTATACAAAAAAAAAGTGTACAAGTTCAAATAAATTTAAATTCTGACATTCCATACAATATGAATAAAGAGCTCTGTTTTAACTATTTGTCTCCTTTTTTGACCAAAACAATAAAACTTTTTGAAAACGTACACACTGCAATGTATCAAACAATTTGTAATGTGTGCCCTATTCAGCATTTCCTTTCTTCAGATGAGCCAATGGACTCCCACATCTCTGGTCTAGCAAGTTTAACATCATTCTTGGTCTCAATATCAGCAGTAGCGATGCACTGGGCGAATTAATCGGTACAGCAACTTCCGTGTGCTGTTGCTACTTACTGGTCTTGGTCAACATGAGTTTCAAGGTAGTGTTAAGTTGAAGGTTTTGCTGTTTTTGAGTGCAGGGTCTACAAGGCTATCTTGGCAACTGGTGAGTTAATTGGGCTTTTGTTTTTTTTAGGTTGTGTGGTGGTAAACACTGCTTTCTTTTATATGGGAGTGTATGCAGCCCATAAGCAGGTCGGAAGGTTTTGTAACTATTGGTCATTGTAGCAAATATTGGTGATTTCACATGAACGGATTATTTTAACTGACTGGCAGGACTGGTTAGAAGTTTTTACCTCGATAATAAAGGCTGAAACGCATAAGGGCATAATGTAGCTACATAGTTATCGGTTTCAGACATGTTTGACACATTAAATGGTCAGAAGTAAAATTAAATAAATAATGAAATGACATAAATCCAGAAATGGTTCCTGTGCTTACAGTAAATGGCCTCAAAGGTTGAAATGTTATTTGTTATAGGCTATTTACCGTGTCACTCCACATCTGTTCAACGAGGTGAAACAGAAACTAAAGACGATGTCTTGTAAAGAAATAAGTTAAACTCAAATGTACCTACAAAACAATATCCATAGCCCCATTAGTCCTGGTAGGATATAAGATACTAAGTAACATTTTACCATGAAAAAATAGGAATAATCTGACATTGTATACTCTGTACTCACCATGGCAACATTTTTGCCCCAGAGGGTTTGCTACACCTGTCTGGAGTGACGAGCAGAGATGTTGATGATCTGGGTGGTGCTGGTACAGGGTCTGACTCTGTTACAGTTGGATCCAGCACACAGCGCCTCTCCGCTGGGGGCAGTGGTCCATGTTGTCCCCCTAGAGAGCAATGGAGGGAAAACTGTGAGCACCCTTTGCTTTGCTTTTCTTTTTTAACCTTGACTCTTTTTTTGTGCATTTTTCCATGTGGGAATTCACAGTTGTTATTTACCTCCTTACCACCCAACGACTATATTTGTCTGCAGGTAGTAAGTACTACATGTTGTATCAGTGCATTCTACAATATATGTACTCCACTATCTCTTATAGAGCTATTATAACAGGGTTGATTCGTTGCTTTTTTGTTGAGTTGCAACTGATTCTAGAGCTGATTCAATCAGTACTGTCTCTCCATGACGGTGTTCAAAAATGACTCCCGGTTAGGTGAGAGCCCATTTCATGGTGGCCGCACCGAACCCGTGTCCAGATTTGACTGGAGTGTGTGCTGAAGGTGAGGAGGACTGCGTGGTCCATCCTACCGCTACACCTTTCACCGGCACAAAGCCCGCCCCTGGCTGGTGCATCCGCAGGTGGCAGAAGACTATTCCCAGCAACTACAATGCCACTGTTGAATTAGGGTATGCCATTGACCCACTTTCTATCCAGAAATTATAATTTTTTTATTGCTCAAACGATAGGATCCTTGCATTTATACAAACAGAATACTTGCTTTGATTGTTTTGTTTTGTTTTCTTAAATGACTAGGTCACAAGTGACTTGGGATGTGTTCATCCGCGCAGAGGCCAGGGTACGAGCTAACACAGGCCAACTCAACAGACCCCCTTACGCTGCCCTCCCACCACCTCTGAGGTAGTCAAGGCCCCGCCCCCGGCCCACACACACAACTTAAACCCAGTTTGTGTATGTGATGCCTAAATCCACACACTTCATCTTTTAGACAGTTTAGTCGTGCAGCATCAATTAGCTGATCCTTGTAGTGTCTGTCAACCTAATAGATGACTAGTTATTAGTACAGTTAATTAAGTAAGTAAATACTTCATTAAACCCAAAGGGGAAATTTGGTAGTTATTAATTATTATAATCATTGTGTTTTATCCATGACCATATCCACTTTGATCTATCTTCTCGGTTGTGACCGCATGCTGTGATATCCTGGCACTACATGGTTTTACCTGGCGTGATACTGGTGATTCTGTTCCCACAGGGCCCGTGTTGGCTGCCCTCACCACATCTATCTGTCTCTCCTCGACCTGGACATGGACACGGTGCGGTGCCGCTTTGCCCGTGCGGACCAGGGGGAGTGCCACGGGTGCACTCAGCACTCCTTCATAGAACTCGACGAGGTGAATCTCGTTGTTGTCATTGTTGACTACTAACTCACACCTTACTAACCCACTGGATTAGCTTCTAGAATGTTCTCCCAGGAGGACCAATCCATCCATCTCAGAGACACGTGATCTTTTTAGGCTTACGTGTACGTAATCCCAAAAAGACGCTACTCAGTATACTCGTTTGCATGCTTTGAGCTCTCTATGTGGACCTCTTGAAATGGTTTAAATATTAGGGTGAGAAAGGGATGGTTATGCCTTGGTTGTGGCTTCGTACGTGCTCCTGACCGTGACCTGGCTGAGACCGTCATGACTGGATGCCTGGCCTCCCCCCCCCCCCCCCCCCCCCCCC
>OMNO01066890.1:0-10505 GCA_900303215.1 Trachyrincus scabrus | reverse complement strand
AGCCACACCAGGGTCTGCTGCAGCAGCCCACTCCTCACACAACCACGAGCCCAGCCGCGCCCACCCAGCCCACACCAGCAAAAACCAGCAAGGTAGCGGCTCCACTTGTTTTGATCTACTCAAATTCATTGTGTATACTTCCCTACAATAAGGGCCTCTTTCCTACATATACACCAGCCTTTTGCTTTGCACTTAACTGTCATTTTCCCCTGTTGTTTGTGTGTGTATGTGTGTATACCTATTCTCACACACACAATTTATGGTTTAGTAGCTGCTGTCATATCTGCTGTCATGTCAAGTGCCATTAAGTCAGGCCTAAGTTCTGTCTTTTGAGTACAGCCGAGTTAATGTTCCCGGGTCTGTTCTTTCGTTTATACCCCACAGCCAATCCAGTCTCCGGCGCTGACCCCCACCAGCCAGCCCAACCCAGCCACCCCTTCCATCCCAACGTACGCCTCCCCCCGCTCGCCCTCCGTCCAGTCCCACACCCCAGTGAGCAGCACGCCCACCGGGGGGCCCGCGCTGCAGAACAACCAGCCCGTGGAGTTCAACCACGCCATCAACTACGTTAACAAAATCAAGAACCGCTTCCAGGGCCAGCCGGATATCTACAAGGCCTTCCTGGAGATCCTCCACACCTACCAGGTGAGGGGTCAGAGTTACACTATTCAAAGTTCAGCTTTTTGTCGGTTGTTTTGTGGTGCAAATAAAATGCAATTCCTGATCCCCGTTCTCTTTCTCAGAAGGAGCAGCGGAATGCTAAAGAGGCGGGGGGCAACTACACCCCAAACCTGACGGAGCAGGAGGTCTATGCTCAGGTGGCACGGCTCTTCAAGAACCAGGAAGATCTGCTGTCAGAGTTCGGACAGTTCTTGCCGGACGCCAACAGCTCAGTCGTAAGTGACCACCTGACAATTCTCCCGAGACATCAGCCGCTGAGAAAGAGATGTTTGTCTCAACGTTGTGATTTTAGTTTAGTCAGTTTAGCTCTTTTGTATTTGTCTTTGAGCTATACTGATAAAATGCATATGCCGTGTCCCTTATTTCATCAGCTTTTGAGCAAGACCACCGCCGACAGGGCCGAGTCGGTGCGTAACGACCATGGCGGCACGGTGAAGAGACCCTTGCTGAGCAGCAAGCAGAGGCTTAACCAGAACGGCCTGCCAATCAGGAGACCCTCTGGGGTTGGAGCCACGCCCCCTATCAAGGTATTAACCAAGCTTTACTTGGGATGTCAAGGCAGTGACAGCCTCCAACAAACAACGTGCTACTGTGTGGTCTCTGCCCCAGATATGCCCAAACTATTCATATTAATAGTTTTAAGGCCACTGTAGAACTGCTAGACAAGCTGTGAAGTATATTTTCTTGTTACACTTTTCAGTGTATGGAGTCATTTGATGTCAACGTGTTTACCCATGAAGAGCGGTACTACAAACAGCTGAATTATAATAATATGTTGGGCGCAGCAGCCATGTCATGTTTATATAATGTGTTTGTTCTCCGCCCTGGCAGAAGAAACCCAAGATGATGGGGAAAGAGCATGCCATGGCTGAGGTCAACAAGCACAGCACTGGTACAGAAACAATGTTCTTTGAAAAGGTCTGTATCCTTATAATTATTCGGTTGAATTTTTCAAATGTATTTATGTTGGGGACAAAATGTGTTTTAAATGTTTATGAAGGCAGTCTCATCAAAATCCTGATCTTTGCTGTTTTTTTTTTTGTCCAACAGGTGAAGAAGGCGCTTCAGAGCCCAGAGGCCTATGACAACTTCCTGCGCTGCCTCCTCATCTTCAACCAGGAAGTGATTTCCCGTGCTGAGCTGGTGCAGTTGGTTATTCCCTTCCTTGGGTGAGTTCATTGTACTGGCACTACAATGGTTAACCCATTTTCTTTCAAGTCCATGTTTTATTATCAAATGTTCAGGGTAATCTATGTGGTATGAATTATTAAATTAAATAAAACAGCAGTGATGAAATTCTGAAGATCATTATTTTTTTATGATTATTACTTTATCTATAATGGATTTTGATTTATGCTTGTAATATTTCTGTTAGTAAGTGATAGTTAGGATACCTGTATGAGTAAGATTCTTAATTCTTGGCCAGCATCTAATGTTTAATAACTCTCACAAGCACAGCCAACTTCATTAAGTCTGTACATGATTTATTTTGGCACCAAGATTTCCTGTCTGGGACTAATGAAGTACCGTCTCATCTCATCTATTATTATTATATTTTGATTGACAGGAAATTCCCGGAGCTTTTTACTTGGTTCAAGAACTTCCTGGGCTACCGGGAGTCCAGCCATGTAGAGAGTTTCCCCAAGGAGCGGGCTACAGAGGGCATTGCCATGGAGATAGACTATGCTTCCTGCAAGAGACTGGGCTCCAGCTACAGAGCACTGCCCAAGAGCTACCAGCAGCCCAAGTGCACAGGCAGGACCCAGCTGTGCAGAGAGGTCAGTCTTCACAACCAGCAACACAATGAACTCAGATGCGTTCTAGTTATTTCATATGAACTTAAAGCTACTCTAGGTAAGATTCGAGAGTTGTAAAGTGAGAGCAGAAAAGAGCAGAAGAGAGCAAGATTTTGAAACTAAACAACCCCTAAATTTCGCCATTGAGAAGTGTTGCATTTCACGCACCTGTGATTGACAGGCATGATGGGCTTCCCCGTTCCAATCAGGGAAGAGATGCCCTGATTGGTCAGAAATGAGCTGGGAGCGGTATAAAATCTAGATTGGCTCATATGGAGGCAGAGAAACAGATAATCTCCCAGTGCATTTCACTCACTACTAGCAACTGACAAACTACACTCCATAAATAGCTCTTACCTACCTAAATCTTACCTACAGCACCTTTTAAGTACATTAGTGTTTGTGCCCTAGACTTTTTATTAGACTTATTAAACTTAGACTGAGACCAAAGAATGGGCAAGAAACAAAAAATATTTGTATTTGTCACCGCAGGTTCTGAATGACACGTGGGTGTCCTTCCCGTCCTGGTCTGAGGATTCAACATTCGTCAGTTCCAAAAAGACCCAGTATGAGGAACATATCTACAGGTGTGAGGATGAACGCTTTGAGGTGAGCCTTATTAATACTACAGTACTGTATGGATTCCATTTAGAAACTATAATCGTAACTCGTTACTAAGCGTTGCCACAAATGGCAGAAATAAAATGTGAATAGATAATGGGATCTAATACCAGAGCTTTTGAATGATCGCTACAATAGGCTTTATCAACTTTATTTCCAGTTAACAATGTAATGGCATTCTTGGTAAATGTGTTATAATAATTATGTGTTGAGTACGAGTCATTGTTATGGGGAATCTGCTGACTGTAATGCATTTAAAAAGGATAGTGTTTTGGATAGGACGCAATAGTAGAAGCAATAGTATAGATTTCAGCATGTGATTCTTCATTTGAATCTTCCATAAACCGGTGCCAGTTTATAAATACAACTGTGTGCGCGCGCTACTTCATTGTCATTTTTCTTTCACCCTGACAGATGGACGTGGTTCTGGAGACCAACCTGGCCACGATACGGGCGCTGGAGACAGTGCAGCGGCGGATGTCGCGCATGCCCGCCGAGGAGCAGCTGCGCTTCCGGCTGGACAACACCATGGGCGGCTGCTCCGAGGTCATCCACCGCAAGGCCATCCAGAGGATATACGGCGACAAGGCCCTGGACATCATCGACGGGCTCAAGAAGAGCCCGGCGGTGTGCGTCCCCATCGTGCTCAAGAGGTCAGTCTGGGGGTTTGGAGGAAGGGCGTTGGCACCATGACGGCCACCGCAGCCATGCGCCCGGTGGCTGAAGCCAATTAGCTGAATGGACTCGCATCGTAGTTCTTCTAATCGCTGCTAGACTCACGTTGTAGATCTTCTAATCACTGCTAGACTCACGTTGTAGTTCTTCTAATCGCTGCTAGACTCACGTTGTAGTTCTTCTAATCACTGCTAGACTCACATTGTAGTTCTTCTAAACACTGCTAGACTCACGTTGTAGATCTTCTAATCGCTGCTAGACTCACGTTGTAGTTCTTCTAAACCCTGCTAGACACGCTTGTAAAGAAAAGGACCGGAGAAAACCTCAAACTTGTATCATTTTTCCTACCTTCTTCATTTCTTCTAATGGTGTGGCCTACTATGATTTGTTGTGTAACTAAGTAAAATAGTGGTGTTAAAAACGTGTGTGTGTATTATCTTTGTGTGAGCAGTGTTGTGTATCTTTGTGTGTCTCTGTTCAGGTTAAAGATGAAAGAGGATGAGTGGAGAGAAGCCCAAAGGGGTTTCAACAAGATCTGGAGGGAGCAGAACGAGAAGTATTACCTTAAGTCTCTCGACCACCAGGGCGTGAACTTCAAGCAGAACGACACCAAAGTGTTCCGTTCAAAGACGTTGCTGAGTGAAATCGAGATGCTGTATGATGAGGTAAGACCATTTAAGTACAAATTGACTCTCCTCGCTCCATGTGAGAGCAAATAAATCGTAAACAAGTCATAAAAAACACAATGGGCCAATGCGTTTGTAGAACAGAAAACTTCGAGTGATGACTCACAATACGAAAGGGCTTATTTTAGAATCCTGTTCGATAACCTTCTGACCGTCACTTTTATCGTGATTCACTCACCAGCTCCTTTCATTTGGGAATTATACGCACGGTATATTTGTATGCAACCATTACAGGTCTCTTCACAGCCACGTCTCCCATAGCCTCAGCCCGTGTCTTGTTCTCTCCCCACTGTGTTGCGCAGCGACAGGAGCGGGCGTCGGAGGAGACGGGCGGCCCGCACCTCACCCTGCCCTACGAGGACAGCCAGATCCTGGAGGACGCCGCCTCGCTCATCATCCACCACGTCAAGCGGCAGGTGGGCATCCAGAAGGAGGACAAGTACAAGATCAAGCAGATCATCCACCACTTCGTCCCCGACATGCTGTTCGCCCGGCGCGGCGAGCTCTCCGACGCCGAGGAAGAGGAGGACGACGAGGAAGAGGACGAGGACGACGAGGAGGCGCCGGCGGCGGCGACCGCGGACCGCGATGGCGCCAAGAAGCACAACGGCCTGCCGGGGGGCGGAGCCGGCAAGTCCAAGCTGCTGTTCGGCAGCACGGGGGCCCAGAAGCTGAGGGGACTGGAGGACGCCTACAACCTGTTGTACGGCAACAACAACTGGTACATCTTCCTGCGGCTCCACCACATGCTGTGCTCCCGGCTGCTGCGCATCTACGGCCAGGCGGAGAAGCAGATAGAGGAGGAGGGCCGCGAGCGCGACTGGGAGAGGGAGGTCCTGGGCCTCAAGCGGGAGAAGAGCGAGAATCCGGCCATCCAGCTGAGAATGAGGGAGCCCAGTAAGTGTGGGAACTGTGGCGACCAGCTTGCCATCACCAAGGGGTTTTTTTTATGGGCAGTTTTGTGCTCATTCTGAAGTCTTCTAGATAGATTGGGGCAATTCACACAGGGAGGGCTCCGGGAATAACACTTTTTGCCCTGCATTGGGAAAACCCTGTTGCCTAGCAGAACAGAACGTTATGTTTTGGATGCTATGTATCTTTGTACATGTTGTTTTTCCATAAGCATAAATGATTCACAATTTCCTTTGTGATTCACAGGCGTATTTAGATGTTTAGAACATGGTCAACTGTCAAAGCTGACACTCTTGTTCACACCCCTTCTTTGGTGACCTAACCGTGAGAAAAGAGCTCCCTGTTTGTGTCTTTAGCGGGCTGTAATTACACTTGAATGAACTCCCATGTTTTCCCAAAACCCACACAACCTCTCATGTGTACATGATTGTGTTTATTGCGTTTTCACGGGTCTTTTTTTCTTTTTGATCTTCCAGTGGATGTTGACGTGGAGGACTACTACTCGGCTTTCTTGGAGATGGTGAAGAATCTTCTGGATGGCAACATGGAGCCCGGCCAGTATGAGGACTCTCTACGGGAGATGTTTACCATCCATGCCTACACTGCCTTCACCATGGACAAGCTGATCCAGAGCATCGTACGACAGGTCGGTAAAACAAAATGGTCGTTTTTTTTTTCAACAGCCGTGTCGCCATCTCCTGGCCGATGCATCCTAACAATGGTCGGTGTGGTCGTGTCCGTCTCTCCTCTCAGCTCCAGCACATTGTGAGCGATGGCGCGCGTGTTACGGACCTGTACCTCAGCGAGAGCGGGAACAAGGCCACCGGGGGCGCCGCGTCCAGCCAGCCGTCACGGGCCACGGCAGAGGGAGCCTACCAGCGCAAGGCGGAGCAGCTCATGCCGGAAGAGAACTGCTTCAAGGTACCCCACATCCGAACCATTCAGGTTCTTCTGTAGAGAGAACTGCTTCAAGGTACCCCACATCCGAACCATTCAGGTTCTTCTGTAGAGAGAACTGCTTCAAGGTACCCCACATCCGAACCATTCAGGTTCTTCTGTAGAGAGAACTGCTTCAAGGTACCCCACATCCGAACCATTCAGGTTCTTCTGTAGAGAGAACTGCTTCAAGGTACCCCACATCCGAACCATTCAGGTTCTCGTGCTCTGCTGCACCCTTCTGTAAAGAAAACGGCTGAAACGGATTGATTGATTTTGATGGATTTTATTTTATTGTGTCCTGCTGTAGGTGCACCGTGCAAGACACCGTTACAGACATATAAATGATACAGTACAAAAGTACATTCATGATTATATAGATCGATCAGAGATCATTACATGATCACGTAAACACACACGGCACATACAAAATCATAAAGTCACTTTGTGTCTTCTCCTCCAAACTCTGATCTAAAAAGAAGCAAAAAGCTTCTCTTTGAAAAGTCATTTCAGTATCCCCCCTCCACACGACCAAAATACATCAGGATTTCTCGCTTGCATTTTTTTTTGCAAAACTCAATGCTGGCTTATCAGTATAAATTAGTTACATGCCCCAGGTGTGCCTACTAGTGTGTTTTAATGTGTCTTCCGTCTGACGGCGTGTCTTGTCTTCTGTCCAGGTGATGTTTGTGAAGAGCAGGGGAAGTGTTTCTCTGACCCTGGAACTACTGGACACAGAGGACGACAACTCTGATGAGCCTGCAGAGGTGAGACTACTGGAACATCTTGCACACACACACACACACACACACACACACAGACACACACACAGACACACACACACAGACAGACAGACAGACAGACAGACAGACAGACAGACACGCTCTGCCCCTTTTTCTTTTCTTTTTTCAAATGTTAAAACGTGTGTTGTCTACGTTTGTTTGTCTCCGCCCGACAGAGGTGGTCGGACTACGTGGGCCGGTACCTGAACTCTGCCTCTGCGTCCCCAGAGCTGCGGGAGCACCTGGCCCAGAAGCCCGTGTTCCTCCCCAGGTGAGGCCCCAGCCGTGTCCCCTCTTGTCTACACATCCCTAAACCATCTACCTTCAGGCGTTTAGTCAGCAAGACAGCCATTCCACTGTTGATGAGCCAAACCAGCTGCCAAAATACGGGCTCATTTTCCGAGCCAGAAACCGTGGCTACATTTGCACAAGCCTATATTAGTAATTGCAAATTTCGTGGGTCCCCGACAGTCCTGTCTTGTTAGTTTTTGACGCGGGCTGCCGCGTAGGCCGAGGGTCTGGTGTTTTGACAAGAGTAACTCTTCTTCTGCTGACGTCGAGGCGAAGACGCCCGCCGTGCCCGGCCGAAACCGTCATGTCCGGGAAGAGGCTCGTTGGCTGTGAACTCGAAGAGCTTCTTTTAGTTATTTTTTCTCCTGTGTCTTCTTCGTTCCTTTTTTTTTTTCCTTTTCTTTTGTACCTCTGCCACACATGAAGAATGCACTTTACGCAGCCAACGTTTTAAACAGGGAATTAATTTATGCTTAGTCTCGGTTCCTTTTTACCAGGATCTTTTTATTTATGAGTGCGACGTTTTTTTAAATCGTAAAAGGCTCAATTGAAGCGATTGGATCTCCAGCTGAAAGGACAGTTATTTAATTGATGGGTTTTTTGATTCTTCAGAATGTGTTGTATTTAAAACATTTTTCCATTGTATACCTTAAGTAACTTTACATGTTTGGAAGCCGTGAGCTGAAAGCAAAACAAATGGGTGGTGCCTCTTGTCATTTTATATCACACTGGTTGTTTCTTTTGTACGGTGACTCAGACCTGAGATTAGAATCTTAGCCTCGTTTAAAGACCTGATTATAACCTGGACCCCAAGTAAAGGAAAATGCATACAAGTCATTTACTTTCTACCTTTATCATGCCTGCTGTATGTGATTTGTATTCATGAAAACAGGTCCTGTGTGTGAGACCTACATATATAGATATACATATATAATCACTGTTCAGACAAAAGTAAATGTTTAAGTGTCCATTTGTTTTTGGAGTGTTTCATATATTCAGTATTATGTGTGTAATCATTTGCGGTGGATTCAGTGCACTCCTCTTTTTGTAGCTCTTCTCCTTTTTTTCGTTTATTTTTTTTGTGTGTGTTGTGGGTGAAGCTTCTTCGCAGGTTAACAAGATGAGTGCTCGTAAGAGAACCCCTGGTCAAGCACATTATCAGCAACACATGTACAGTAAAAAGTGGGGCTTGTAAATAAAATGGTGGTCTGAAGTGTACGTTTATATTTTGGTGTATTTCTTTTCTCGCAGCTCAGAGCATTGCATGGGGGGCGGGCCCATCAGTCGCCCATCTATCTGTGGTTTGTAGTGCTTGTGAAACATTTTTTTTATTTTTTTGAGATGGCTGTCCATTACCATAAACATCCCAATCAATTATTTTAAGACCCAAGAAAAAAAGAAAAATGCAACAAACAAAAAAAAGTTTCCCACGTTAACCCATTGCATAAATGTGGTGGTTGTTTGGCTGTCATTGGTCCATATTGTGGTCCTTTCCTTACCATTTTCCAATCTATGAGAGGTCAGCAGCGCAACAAGTCAAAAGACACTCTGCTCCACCACAGTATCGGTATTGGTAGAGTAATGGTAATACGTTGTAGCAGTCTCTGTTGCCGTCACGTTTGGTTTTCATCGCATGGTCACAACGCTCTAATCATTGTTGGTGGAAGTGTGCACACATCAGAATCTTTCTAGCTCATATCTTGAACTAGTGGCATACAATATATATATACATATATATTACAAACTGTTGTGTGTCGTATATTTATGACATTGGCCTCACTGTCATGTCTTTTAAGTGGAGCCCTGAATGCAAAAAAAACAAAAAAATATGCTTCATGGTTTCAGTCTTCGCTCACCTGTGCCCTCTGGGGTAAGTACACATTTAAAACTTTCATTTAAGCAGGATGCATAATGCTTTTATTTTGAAATGCCTGCACCAAATCGGGATCTTTTTTCCCCCTTAGCTTTTTTTGAAGAAAAAAAATATATATATATATTTTTCAAGCAGCTGTAGAACTTAACATGCAAATCACTATGTGGATGTGGAACGGACGTGCACTGAACAGAATGACTACTCCTGCTGCCTCTGCTGCTCTTATAGATCCACAATTCCCACGAATGACTTGACTCCCTATCTAATTCTGTTATTCGGTGAGTGTGCTATGCATGGGTTTCAAAAAAACACTTGTTTAAAGGGACAGTCCTCTCAAATTTTACAACATGTGTATTTATTGTTATACCTGTCAAATCAAGTTGGACATTTTGTGTGTACTGTTGAGTGAACCCCCAACGTAGACGCGTCTGTCAAACGCAAAGTACATGCTCTGTATAGTGCGGTGGACGCTGAAGGAAAAGCCGCTGGACACATTTCTAGAAATTTGTGTGAACTTTCCCTGTAAACGTGCTGAAATTACAATAACGTTGTGGGGATAATGGGCATTAAAACAGTGTTCTTTTGTTTTGTTTACTTTGTCTTTCTCTGTAGCGCTCTCTCTCTCATGGCTCATGGTTCTTACTCTGTTGTGGCCCTCAGGAACCTGAGGAGAATACGCAAGTGCCAGCGCGGATGGGAACAGCTGCAGCAGGAGAGGATCACCAAGGGGCCCTCTGATGGCTCCCAGGACCCCAAGATGGAATGCATGTTCAAGCTCAACTCCTACAAGATGGTGTACGTCTGCAAGTCCGAGGACTACATGTACAGGCATACAGCGCTCACCCGGGCCCATCAGGTAGGTCTGAGCAACCTTCATGTGCAGTATTGTGCCGTCTGAGGCCTATTTGGACTGAGGCATTGCTGAGGCCAACCCTCCATTTGCGTCTCCCATGGTTCACGAAGTGTTATGATACCGCTAGCCCTACAGCATATTATCAACTGTCTCTGTGCTTCCTCCCACTGTTAATGTCCCCCTTCCCTGATGATTCTGTGTGTAGCATAGCTTGAATCTTAAAACGACGCAGCATCACAAATATGGTCTAAGATTGTGTGTGTGTGTGTGTGTGTGTGTGTGTGTGTGTGTGTGTGTGTGTGTGTGTGTGTGTGTGTGTGTGTGTGTGTGTGTGTGTGTGTGTGTGTGTGTGTGTGCGCGTGTGTGTGTGTGTGTGTGTGTGTGTGTGTCTGTGTGGCT